>JAADXI010000249.1:0-29351 GCA_023337615.1 Pythium brachiatum | reverse complement strand
TCGTGCATCGCTGTGCTACCGGTGGTTGAAGTCGCGGTTCAGCGTGGAGACACCCACGCCAGTGGAGCTGTTCATCCGAGCATTGATCCAGCATCCCCCAACGAAGCTCCGAGGAGACCAACGAAGAAGCGATCGAACCGTAGGAAAGCGACCTCACGCAAGAGCACTCCTTCCAGAGCCTGTGCGTCCCTATAATACGACCTCTCCAACCGTGCTGGGGTGTGTTGAACGTCCTTTGATCGGCGTGGGAAGTTCTGACTCAGAACTTCTGAGGCTCGGCGGCGTTGCCGTGGGATCCAGCGCAAAGCGCATTTTTAGACAATGAAACACCGTTTCTCTAATTTTAGGTATTCGAACTTTCATATTCGAACTTCTAACGGTTAAGAACCACTGCTCTTCAAGCGGACTCGCGAATCCCATGCTCCAGACTGGAGTTCGTGAGGTTGACAGGCAGCTGAAGCCACTCGGCGTCCTCCACCGCGACGCACGCGCCTCCAGCTCCTTCTCCACAAAGCGACGTCATCTGCTCTGCTCAGGATGAAGCTACTGAAGCTACTGCCGCTCTATGTGGTTGCTGTGCTCGGCGTGAGCCACAGTGCGAACGCCGCGATCAAGCGCATTCTCCACTTCTCGGACGTCCATTTGAACATTTCGGCGGCTTTCGATGACGCTGAGTCGGCCAAAATCCCCTTCCGCTACGGCGCGGACGCGCCAATCGGCTTATTAGAGTCTGCGCTCGAGTACGCCAAGCGCGTGCTGCCCAACCCGGATTTCCTGCTGTACACTGGCGACCACGCAGCCCACGGCCGGTTCTCGGACGACTACATCAAGCACGCGGTGGAGACCAACGTCAAGACGTTTGAAAAGTACTACCCCGTGGATAGCCAGAAGCGCCTCGAAGCTACTGCAATTATCGGCAACGCTGACGGCAGTACGTACTTTCTCCTCATCACAATATTTATGGTGCTTCGTCCATGATCGAGCTAACGCGGACAATTAATTGTGCAGACCCGGACTACTACATGGACGTCACGGACCCAGACACTGTCAAAAACCCGTCCATTGAACTCATCTCGCAAGTGTGGAGCGGGTCGTTGACGCCGTCCAACTTTGATTCGCTGAACCGCCGCGGTTATCTGGCCTACGACCTGGATGACAAGCTCGCTGTGCTGACGCTGAACACAGTGCCATACTCGGTGAGTCTCTTCGGTGTTCCGCAGTCCTACTGCACCCTATTATTCACTAACACGCCTTCTAATGTAGCCAAGCCACCTACCAGACACGTCTGCCAACCAGGACCCGTTCAACCAGTTCGCGTGGCTGAATGCGTCGCTTCTCGAGCTGCGCCAGAAGTCTCGCTTTGCGTATATCGCAGGTCATATCGCTCCGTTCATCGACTCGTACGGAGGACAACCACAGTGGCACGAGAACTACATCCAGACCTACCAGACGATTGTGAGCTGCTACTCGGATGTGATCAAGGCGCAGTTCTTCGGCCACGTCCACAGCGTCGAGTTCCGCGTGCCAGTTGACTCCACCAGCGCTGACTCGCTTAGTCAAGTGCCGTTGTTTGTCTCCGGCTCGGTGTCTCCATTGTTCGGCAATAACCCGTCGTTCATGGTCTGGGAATACGATGCAGACACGTACGAGGTGATCGACTTCATTGTCCACGGCACCAACATCTCTGAGAGCGACCAGCAACTCGACTGGCGGCCGCTGTTTCAGGCCAGTGATTCGTACGATCTCCAGTCGCTTTCATCCACGGCACTAGAGGATCTGTACGAGCGCATGCAAGCCGACCCGTCGCTGCTCGAAGACTACTACTGGAATATGAAGGCGCAGTCTCACCGCATGCCACCATGTGACAACGCTGACTGCCGCGCCAAGACTCTGTGCACGCTCAAGTGGTGGGGCACGCGCGGCGAGTACCTGGCCTGTGTCAACAGCGCGCTGTCGTCGTACAGTGTCATGACTCGCACTGGCACGATGCCCGGCTCTTCTCTGCCGGCGTCCGACGTGGCTGTTGCGATCGCAGGCACGATCGCTGCGTCGGCTGCCGTGATTGCTGTTGTGTTGGTGGTGATGCGCGTGCTCAAGAACAGCGGAGTCATCAAAACTCCCGAGGAGCGCGTGCGCGACTACGACAACGTGTTCCCGATGCTGTAGCTCGAGCGTTTGTAAGTAGCGTCGATAACAGCAAGATACAGTAGCTTGTGACGCATTCAGATGCGGTTTTCATCGATTGTCCAGGCATTTACATGAGCTTGAGGTGTCCGGTGACGAGGTTGATGGCCTCCAGCGGAGCAGGGCCAATGCTCAGCACCGTCTTCGAGTCCGGCGCGATCTGCGTGCGGCCAGCGTCCACCTGATACACCAGAACCACACCATACGTCAGACACATCCTGTGCAATACCCAGCCAACTCCATCATAGCGAGCAGCACGTACCACCACGTAGTTGATGAGGCCGTTGGCGGCCGCCGTCGCCGCGAGCGCCATCATTTCCTCCTCCGAGTCCACCTTCAGACAGACCTTGGCCTGGCCCAGCATCTCCCAGGCCTTCACAGCGTTCGGCGTGCGCTTGACCGCGCGCTTGTACGCACCCAGCGTCGCGTGGCAGCACTGCGCCGCGATCTTACCTGTGTAGATCGGGGTTCACCAGTTAAATCCCCATCACATCAACTCCATTTCGACTCGCTTGAAGCCCACATCTTACCCTTGCCCATCTTCAGATCTGTACGCACACACAGCACCATCTTGTGCGGCTCCCAGCTCTCCTCGTCCACGCCCTCCCAGTCGCTGTCCGACGACGAGTAATCGCCTCCGTCGTCTCCGCTGGCTTCGCCATCTTCACCCTCGGCTTCATCCGACGATTTCTTCCGTTCTACGGACTCTTTCGGCGTTGCACTTGCAGGTGCTGGTTCACTAGCATTCACTTTGTCTCCCTGGATAAACGAGATCGCCACATAGTGCGTCGCTACGCCGAGCAGGAACGCCGCCGAGCACTTCCACGCGATCTCGTCCATCATTTTCAGCAACCCCGAGGTTTCTTGGTGGTGTGGATCGTCCCGAATTCAAGTTGAATACTCCTTCTAATTCGGGACAGATACCTGCAGGGACTCATTTTGACTTCGCTTTCCTTTCCCTCCCATCATTCGCCAACATGAGCTCGCAATACGGAGGCGGAAATGCGCCGGGCGGCGGCATCCCCCAGCCCCCAGGAAGCGGCAATGGCTCCACAACGTCTTCCACCACATCAGGTTCATCCGTGCACATTCAACCAACTCTTAAAGGTACGATATGACGCAGTAGAAGCTGCGCTTTTGATGCTTCTTCTAACCCGATCGGAATGATCTGTTGCCGGTAGTGATGCGACTCTACAAGCCAAAGCTGTACACGCACGGTCCCAGCTCTGGACTGCTCATGCCCACAACGCTACTGTCGTCCACAGCACTGCAGCACGAGTTCGCCATGTCCAGCATGCTCATCCTGCCTGACAGCTTTGGGTTCGTTTCACTTATCTAACCTAACTTGAAGACTGCATAACTGACGCTTTCTCCCCATGATACAACACTGATAGCGAGATCTTCCTGGGCAACACATTCAGCAGCTACATCAGTGTGATCAACCAGTACACCTGCGACCTGCGCGACGTCAGCTTGACGGTAGGAACACGCCTACAACCCTGTCATAAATGACCGTGGAAACTGATGACTTGGTGTGGGTTTGTAGGCCAGCATCCAGTGCGCCAACGACCGCGTGGATCTCCACGACAACCGCTACGCTCGCACAGGACGCTCGCCGCCTCCAAACCCCGTCAAGCTGATGACCGGTGGTACGAGCCTCGACATGATCGTGGATTATCCGCTCAACCAGGTCGGCAACCACGTGCTGCGCGTTGGTGTTTCGTACACGGACCCAGTCACGAACGAGCCCAAGTCCATCCGCAAGTTCTACCGCTTTGCCGTGCAGAACCCGCTCGTGATTAGCTTCAAACACGCCAAGTTGTCCCAGGAGGAGTCGCTCGTGGAGGCGCAGATCCGCAACGTATCCAAGATGCCGCTGTTCGTCGATAGCATCCGCTTCATGGCCGTCGCGCCGTTTGTTGCGACCGAGTCGGACGCCGACACAGCGGGCACATCGACAACTGGGGGTAAAGCATTGTCGGAGGATCTCGAGGCGGCCATGCAGTCGCTGATGCAAGGGCCACAAACGCTGTTAAACCCTCAGGAAGAAGTCCAGCGCGTCTTCCGCATCACGAACGGCCCCGAGAGTGTCGATACGAACCCAGTTCCGCTAGCGCAGGTAAGTTTCCCCATATTCTCGCCTTACGTGGGCACATTTGCATTCATCGCTGACACTCGCTTGGACTGTAGCCATCGCAGAACCTGGGCCGTCTCCATGTTGGCTGGAAGACCGCGATGGGCGAGACGGGTTCCGTGCAAAGCCAGCCAGTCGTGCGCAAGTCGGATCCGCCAAGTGAGGTGACAGTCAAGCTCCACGAGCTGCCCAAGTCTGCGACTGTGGGAGTTCCGTTTGTGGCCAACGCGACCGTGACCAACAACTCAGCGCGCAACTTGCAACTGCAGCTGCAATTCCGCAGGGAAGAAATGAGTGGCATCTTCTGCTCGTCGGTCTCTCATCAGGTATGTGGATCTGTTGAGAATTTTAGGCGGTGTTGATGTGAGTTAACTAATCTTTACCACGTCAGAATCTGCGTATGCTGGCGCCGAAGGCATCCACGACAGTGTCTATCGAGTTCCTACCGACCGTTGGCGGCCTTCAAGTCATTCGGGGGGCCGTGTGTGTCGACACACAAGTGAACCACGAGTTTCGACAAGAGGCTCTCGCGCACCTCATGGTCCACGCGCTACCGCCACGTGCAGCGTAAAAAATGGTACTGCGTGTTATGGGTATATGCTGGTGCGGTCTAATGCTACTGAATACAGCACAACGACGACTTTTTCCGTTCCGGGAATGCGCCCATGCAAGTGAATTCGACTTCGCCAGACAGGAACACGTCGCCCGGGAAGACTTGCACGGTCTGATTTTCTTCGAGCCGTACGTACGTGCCCCATTCACTGAAAGTGTCGTACAACCAGTAACGGCCTTCCCGATGCTCGATGACCGCTTGCTGGTTCGACACGTACTGATCATTCAGCTCGATGTCGGCGCCGCTGACGATGCCTCCGATCGTTGCAACGTTCCGGACGACGTGGATGTCCCCTCGATTTGCTCCAGAAAGCACGTACAGGACGAGTGCGTTGAGCAGCTCAGGATTCTGCTGCGTCTCGACGATTGTCTTCTCCATCAAGTTCTTGTTGCGTTTCTTTCGTCTCCACTTGCGCGAAGGATCATTGGCGTCTTCGAGGTCGGCATTCTCGATGAGATTATCCGTTTCGTCTGTTCCGTTCACGCGCAACGCAGACGTGAAGACCTGCGAGTGGCGTGCCTTGAACTGGACACCGTACGAGCTGCGACGATTCGTGGACCGCCGTCTCAAAATCGGAGCTACCGCAGCTGGCCCTCCCCCAGCAGTTGCCTTCTTCACGGTCAGCAGGCGCTCAGTGTCGGTACGTGTTTCATTCTCTTTCACCAAGTGCTTGAAGGCTGATATGTCGATGTAGAAGCATTGCACACCAGTCCGCGCTTTCAGGTTCTGGAAGATCGCCGGGTCATTGGGAAGCACGAAAAGCGGTGCATCGATTCCCCAAGAAAGCCGTTCTTCCGCCGGCTTCGCTCGCGTAGCCTTCTTGCTCTGACTCGTGTTCTCTGGTTTCTCGCTGGAAACTTCAGCCTGTTCGGTGGGCCGAACCTCATCTTGGTGCGCAGCTCCTTCCGGCTGGTCCTTGGTTTCCACTGCACCATGCGGACTCGGGGTCTTTGATGATGTTGTCGGTACGAGTATAGGTTTGCCGTCAGCCAAGACGACATCGACAGCGCCGTATCTCAGGAGAAGGAGACCGTATCGTCGCTTGTCTTTGTAGGTGAAGATGCCATTCTTGATGATCCAGTCGTCTTGCTGGTAGTAAATACGCTCAGCTTTCGAGGCGATCACCCGCAATTCTTGGTACGACACTGAGTCGCAGAAAGGTACGCATTGCCGCATTTTCTGGAGAATGTCCTTGTGGGATTCGTAGCTGAGGTGCGGGCGGATGATATCCATGTAATAGGAGAAATACCCGCAGATATCTTCTCGACTCAACACCAAGAGCTGGCAGGACATGAGCGCTTTCGCCGACTCTGCATAATCCAGCTCTCCACCCCAGAGCGAGGCTTCGCCGAAGTAGCTTCCGGGACACACAAACTCGACCAGGAACTCCGCTTCACTCGCCTCACCCACCATCGCGTTTGCTGCCGAGATCAATGAATTCATCGTGTTTCCCGAACCTTGCCGCCCGTGAGTTGTCGTACCGCGACGGTTGGTCTTGGGCAAAGTTGTAAGCTCCACCTCCCCGTCCAACACGACAAACAGGAAGCTCGCGGGATCGCCTTCGTCGTAGATACTGTCGCCAGCTTCCAGTTCAAGACGCTGCGCACGTCGAGCGACATTCTCCATGCTGTGGCGGTCGAATGTGATCTGCTGCAGCCACGGCATAGTCTTCAAGATCTGTGTGTTTTCGCGGATCTCCTCCATTCGCGCTACGGCTTCCACTGCATCTTCAAGCTTCACAAAAGTCACTTCAAGCTCCGCACTGCCGACTTTGAAGATCGATCCTTCTACCAGCATCAATGCCTTGCTGGTGTATCGCACGACGTCGTCTTTGGGCTTTGTCTCGTGGAGAATCGAGTTTCGTCCCAGCAAAAAGTACATGCCCTGGTTGATGCCAGCGAAGCGAGGCGTGATCGAGCACTGTCCATGGTCAAGCTGGACCAAGAACTGCTCGACAGAGAGCGTCGCAGTGAAGACCTGGCCATCACACGAGTTCCCTTTGCCGATCACGAAAGGATCGGCTTGTGAGTGCTTGTACGCGATAGGCATATAGCTTTCTCTCCGTCGTGACTTGCGTTTGGAGGGGCGTAGCAAGTGGCATCTGATCGCAATCTCGCGCAAGTCCGGCTCGTGCTCCCGAAACGCGCGATACACGTTCACGACGTTCATGGCGCATTTGCCCAGCAGTAGCCAGTCTCCACGGCCGATCCGCGTCGCGCGCGTGAGAAGAACACGAGTCTTTCGCCTGGGATTCTCTTCAAATGAAAGGTCTTGAAGCAAGAAAAAATGGCCGTCGAAGACGATTCGAGCGTGGACAGCGTAGATACCATCGGATACTACTTGGATATCACACCATGGTGAGCTGCCGATGGTGTAGGAGAGCTTGGGCGGAAGAGCAAGCTTGGTGCGTTCGTTCGGAAGCTCGGGTGTTGTCCACGAAACTTTCAAGGCGCGAGGTGCAAGCTCGGGATATATCGGCTCGTTCGGCTTCTTCATCTTCCGCTTGTACCGCGAACCGATCGGGAATTCGCTACCGTCCTCGGTTGGAAGCATCGGCTCCGCGTCCGGGTCCATCTTGGCGTGGTCCAAGATCTCGGCAAACCGCACGGACTTCTTTGGTCCGTCCGCCGAGAAGCTCGGCATCCGCACCATGGCTTTGCTTCCCTGGCGACGAAGCATTTGGTTCGCGCTACGCTCCAGCGCCAACTGGTCAGTCATGCGGCGATCCAGCTTTGCTTGGAGGCTCTGTCTCTTGGACACCATGGCCTCGGATGGCGGCTTGGGGTACGTTTCCAGTTCTTCGATGGCGAGTTTGCTTCCGTATCCGAGCACGACGGTGTCACCTGCTCGCAGTCGATAGCCGTCTCGTTGTGGGTGATGCCGGTTCGTCGTTGAGAGGCAGAGGTACGTGCCGCTGGAGCTGTTGAGATCTTTCAGCACGTAGTCGTCACCATCGACTGTGATCTCGGCGTGAACAGGGTCCATGGACGCGTCCTTTGTCGCAACTACAACGTTCTCACCGCCCTCGCGGCCGATCAAACCCGAGCTCAAGAACCACGCCTTGCGTGGGTTACCACCCTTTCCCGATTGCTTCGGCATGAGAAGACACAGCTCTTCGGATGCGCGAAGACGACGTTTTCCTCCGGCGTCGGCGGCTGATGCCGTTTGCTGGCGCAGAAGATGTGGCGTGGACTTGGTTCGGAAGAAGGAGCGAAGGTCAAAGCTCGCGGGGTTGTTGAGGATGAGCAGGCCTTCCTCATCGTTTTCAGCCGCCTCCAGCGCAGCAGCAGCCTGCTGCGGCGAAACGCTTTTGCTCTTTTTACGCCGGAGCATGCTCTTGGAGCGAGAGAGCTTGCTGACCGTGACCTCTGGACGGCCATCAGCTATGTCTTGGGAGCTATGCATCGAGCGGCGCGAGTTCGCCGGCGACGTCAGAACGCCGCTGCCTTCGCTGACCTCCTCGCTCATGGTGCTTCAGCGCGAGATACCGACACGCTTGTGTGACGAAGGCCAAGCTTTCGCTGCCGCCTGCAAGGCTTCGCTCCGCCAAGCAAGCAACGTGATGGACAAGAACACCGGCTCATCAATTCCGATTCACACTGTGGCTCGCGAGGGAGTCTGAGCATACTTGCTATTATTACTTGTGCTACTGCGATAGAAGACGTAGAGCCAAGCAGCGCCGTATTCGTGAGCTAGCTAGCTGTCACTCATTGGCCGCGGATTTGCTGACAGAAACGACAGAGTTTCCTATTTATGGGGAAGGCTTCGAGATTTTCAGGCGATCAGGAGACACAATGAGCAGATGTGGTTAAACGTTAGACTTCAAATGCTCTTCGAACGAACTTTATGAACGAGAAAGGCTGCGTTTGCATGGCTCATACTACGTAGTACGTCCTGCACTGCATTGCTCGCCTGGTTGTCACAAGATGGCTACACTTCTGGATGTGCAGCTATTTCCCCCAAAAGAGTGATTTCATTGGATTACATGATTTCATTTTGGCCAATCATACGCTGAGAAGGCAAGAATCTTCATACTCGAAAGGTCACAAACGGGATCGTGCCGCCCAATCCCAAGCTCATCCAATCATCGCAAAGTGAATGCGGAACGCGACCAGTTCGGTGTGGAACATGGCGTTGCTCGTGCGAACATTCCACATCCACACGCTGAGCGACAACAGAGAGAGAGAGAGAGAGAGAGAAAGAGAGAGAGAGAGCAATGCACGACCACCATGGTGCGAAGGTAAAGTCTGAAGACACCACTCAGCTCATTCCCCAATTTACCATCCTCCACCCACGCCTCACAATGGGCAACACGCTGTTCACCTCCGTGTGTCGGCGAGAAGAAGTCGTGGACTTCGAGGATATCTCGGACGCCACCTTCGACTTCATCTCCGTCGCTGTTCACAAGGACAACTCCAGCTCCACTGCTAGCACCACCACCACCACCTCGACCAAGACCAAGACCAAGACCCGCAAGATCGCAAGCTCCTCGTGTGTAACTGCATGTGATTCTGTGCGAAGCAAGATCGTCGCTGTCGTTCCTGTCGCTTTGGAGCCGTGCCTCCCGTCTCGTACGATCGTAGGCCACGCTCAAGCCGAGGACGATGGTGCAATGAGCTTCAACGACCGCCTGAACATGCTCACGTGGGATCCAGAGACCACGCCACTGCCCAAGCCATTCAAGCACAACGAAATGTACGTATTCGACGAGTACGCGCCGCAGCCGACCAACACGCCGACCAACGCCAAGACCAAGACCCACCGATCCAAGGACGGATGGATCCGACGCGCTGTGGACAAGTACCACGAGACCAAGACCCGACGACGCGACGCCACGCAACGACGACGCGCCCACGACAACCAAGCCGCCGCTGAAGTGCCCACGCCACGCACGACCACCAAGAAGCGCTCGCTACGCATGAGTCTGTGGGGCAAGCGCACGCACAAGACGACCAAGAACCAGCCGTACCAACTCCCGCTCATGTCCAGCGGTAGCGATTTGCTGGACGACGACGACGACGAGACCCAGCGATTTCTGTTCGACCAGGAGGAAGAACCCGTGACGCCATTGGCCCAAGACCTGCTCAAGACTTTCAAGACCAAGCGACTTAGCAACGGCAATAACGAACCAGAGCCGATCTCCGACACTGAGAGCGACGACAGCGGCAGCGATGTGACCACGCTGTGCCAGTTCTACACGCGCTTCGAAGGCGCAGCGAACGACTCGGACCACTTTGACGACAGCGACAGTGACAGCGACAGCGACTGGTCCGAGTGGACGCGCTCGTCGTCGACTTCATCGTGCTACTTCTCTGCTGCTGAAGACGACGCCAACGACAACCAAGAACCAGTGGTGGATGAATTCCACCAAGCGCCAGTGCTCGCGACCCCCGCGTCACTGAGTGATTATTTATGCGAGTGCGGCGACTGCCCGACGTACATGGCGATCGAGCGCGACGTGACCAACTCCAACTGCTGGATGAACGAGACCGAGCGCCGCGCATTGTGCCGCGTGCTACAGGCGTACTCGTCGTTCAGTCCCAAGTCGCGCTTCTGCAAGGACATGATCGCGGCTGCGGAAGAGTGTCTGCTGGTATTCCAGGGCGATGAACTTGCTGCGTTCCACGCGTTCACGAGACTCACGCAGACCAAGTGGTGATGTTGTGAGTCTACCAAGTGTGATGTGTACAAGTGTACGAGTGAGTGGCGACGCTCAAGCTGCAGTGGCTGCTGCTGTGGACCTGGACGGCAATGGAATCGAGGACCTCCTTCTCTCTCATCTCAGAGAAGTCGATGGTCTTCTTCCGCCTCCGCCACACAGGAGAATCGAGGACTCCTTCCCTCATAACGGAAGTGTGACTGTCCTCTTCTCCTGCAGCTGAGCCAGCCGAGCGTCGCTCACTCGCCAAGTCCTCATTTTGACTGGTTGAACCCATTTCCCAAAATCCGTATTTAACATAACATGGCTACAGTCGCGTACAGTACAGTATACCGCGTATACCCACAAAAAGATCGCTTTTCTCTCGTTGGGCTGTTCGATATCTTCCCAAGATCTCGTAATTTATAGTTCTTCTCATGTTGTGGTCCACACCATATGTACATTTGGTATTTGATGTGGCCCACACCATCCACGCTCCAATGGCACACGCTTCTGTGCTGATCATCGAGCGATCACCGCACACGCGAACAACTACGTACATCCGATCCAGCACCATGCTCGCCCGCTCGCTGCTGCGCGTCTCCACGCGCTCCACGGCCGCCGCCTCGGCCTTCACGAATGCCTCGTCCATGCCAGTGGCTGCCATTGCCAACGCCACGCTGGTTGGCGGTGTGGCGCGCTTCAGCAGTGCTCCGACGGTAAAGAGCTCCTTCTTCTTCGGTTGAATACTCTGTGTGATCTTAACGAATACTGGGCGTTGTGGGTGTGTAGATGCACGGCACGACCATCCTGTGTGTGCGCAAGAACGGCAAAGTGGTGAGTGGTCTCATATGCTCCAATGCAACTCCATGCGGGACGGGAGATCTGACCAAGGGAGTTGGTGTAGTGTGTGATCGGCGACGGCCAGGTGTCGCTGGGCCACACGGTGGTCAAGCCAAACGCCAAGAAGGTGCGCCGCATTAATGAGAACATCGTCGCGGGCTTTGCCGGCTCGACGGCCGACGCGTTCACGCTCATGGAGCGTCTCGAGAGCAAGCTCGAGGAGTACCCGGGCCAGCTCACGCGTGCCTGCGTGGAGCTCGCCAAGGCGTGGCGAACAGACAAGTACCTGCGCCACCTGGAGGCGATTCTCATCGTCTCGGACAGCAAGAACTCGTACACGCTCACGGGCAACGGCGACGTGCTGGAGCCGCACGACGGTATCATCGGCATCGGCTCGGGCGGCACCTACGCTCTCGGTACGTTCGATTGATTTCATTGCAGCTTTGCACGTGGCTAACGTATCGTGTTGTACTGTAGCCGCTGCGCGTGCGCTGATCGACCAGGACAACCTGGACGCGGAGCAGATCGGCCGCAAGGCCATGCAGATCGCCGCCGATATCTGCGTGTACACGAACCACAACTTTGTGTGCGAGATGCTGGAGGAGAAGCCGGAGGAGACCAAGCCGGAGGAGACCAAGGCGTAGGCGCCGCCGACTCACCAAGCAAGCCGCTGCCCAGTAGAAGCCTCAAGTCGTACTGTAGATATCAATACACCACCAGCATCCATTCTGCAGCTTACACAAAGAAAACCAAGAGATAGATAGAGGGTTGTTTGCTATTTCATACAAGTCGTAGCGAAGAGAGAGCGAGAAAAAAGTATCTGAACGTTCCTGGTCGCGACAGGGAGGTCAGCTAGCTAGCGGGAAGCGCAGTCCGTCCGTTCATCCATCGCCTGTCCTTCCTTCGTCCTGGCGCCTCATGCGACTAGCCAACTGACTCTCTGTCGAATAAAAATCTCCGTCGGCAAGCGTCCCAAGTTCGACAGGGGCCATACCAGTATGATACTCGGGAATGTCGCCGACGATGAGCGTGCCGGTTAGATGTTGTTGGCGATGACCGAGTTGTACTTGTCGATGTTGCGCTTGAGGATATCTTCTAATGGGCCCATCACGCGCTTGAATGTCTTCCGGTCAAGCACCAGACACTTGACCTTGCCCTTGGCCATGACGGTCGCTTGACGTGGTCGCGTTGTCAACAGCGCGATCTCCCCGAAGTACGAGCCGGGCGACAGATCGCCCATGATCACTGGTGGCTCGCCAGGGTTCAGCTGCTTCGTGCAGGTCGCATTGCCTTCTTCAATGATGTAGAACATGTTGCCTTCGTCGCCCTGTGTGATGATGACCTCGCCGTCCGAGAAGCTCTCCGTTTTCAGCGCGTCTGCGACGGTCAGTCGCTCGTACTCACTGAGCGACTCCAGCAGCGGCACGCGCTCAATGAAGCCCTTGTGGGCCTCGCGCTTCTTCAGCGTCGTCTCCATGATGATGTACTTGAACGTCTGGCGGTCCAGCGCCCAGGCTTTGGACTTCTCCACGGCCTTGACGGTCGCGGCACGCGGCGCGTTGTACATGAGCGCAAGTTCACCAAACGACATGGACGTCGTGCACTGTACACAGCAAGAGGTCAGTCAGTTAATATCCGTATCCACGACGGTCCCACCTGAGACTAAAAGTCGGACCGACAAAGAGGACTAACCGTTTGGACCAGGATCTCGTCCTTGTACACTTCGCACACACCGCTCTCGAGGATGTAGAAGTTGTCGCCATCGTCGCCCTGCTTGATGATCGTGGTCATGGGCTCGAACTCCATCGGGAACATGGCATCTAACACGATCTGGTGCTGCTTCTCGTCCAGAGACTTGAACAGAATGTTTTCCGCGACCATGCGCGTGATGCGGTCGCGCTCTTCGTCCGACTTGGGGTGGATCACACGCTCAAACGTCTTGGCGCTAAATGTATATGGTTAGACCAAGCAGCCCATGGTTAGATCAAGCCATAGCCCTCCAACAAAAGCCTAAATTCCGTACCTGGAAGGATCGATAGTCTCGGCCGACACCGAGGTTCTTCGACCCTTGACAACAGGCTTTGGCGGCTCCGGCTTCTCTCGGATCTCGCCCACCGCATCGTCGTCTTCATCTTCGCTTTCAGACTCGTCCGAGTGGTGGTCTAAGGCACAGAATATAGAAGTTAACACCACCTCCTCTTCCCATGTGCTTGGCTGCCCGACCAGACTTACTTGTATGCGGGTGGTGGTTTGAGGATGCAGGATCAGCTTCTTTTGTCGGCGCGGCACCTCCGCTGGGCTGTGAAATCGACTTCTTCTTGGGCAATGCTTGGTCCGGGTAGTTAGACTGCAAGTACTGGATGATATGACTGATCGGGTTCTCTGGCTTGGACAGCAGTAGCGACTCCACGAGGTTGATAAACAGCGTGTTGATGCCCTTCTTCTGCAGGTAATCCTGCAGCTCTTGCTGCACTCCTTCGGCGTCCGTCATGGCGTGGGGTGCGTGTGTGCGTGTGTTGGATATCCTACCGCTCAGACGTTCGGTCGTTTCCTGGGTCTTCGTTCCGCGGCGGTCTAAATGCTCGGATTGGGTCTATCAACCGACTGCTCCCTTTGCTCTTTGGACGCGCTGGGATAGGTCGCTGCTGGTCGATGGAAAACCACGCCACAGATAGATTGGCAGAACGGGCGCGCCGACCAAGACCGGCCAACGACTTTTGACTTCGACTTTAGATCAAAGCTGCGCCCCGCCGCAGTTTCAAGGATTTTCGTTTGGCTCTTCGTTTTTCGTTTTTCCTTTCAACGTCGTTTCCGCCGCGATAAATTACGGCAAGTTTCCTTCGTGCGCGTGAAACGCATCCTATGAAACCCGATGCGTTGTTTCTTTTTGTGTTCATTTTTTTTGGGAATCTATTTTGTTTTGATTTGAAGAATGCCTTCTCTCGATACCAGATAACTTCGCACACGCCAGGATTCTATATTATTAGTTTACGAAGGCTCCAAAGATAGCATGCCCTGTCACTTCGACGCAAGTGGAAAGAAGTCTCTCACGCTGCGATGGTGTGGGAACCTCCTTCAAATAGAAGCCCCTCACCATCCTCTAACTAGTGTGGACCACCTAACTGAACCACACAGCCCACCAGCCAATCCCGCGACGGCAACTTTGAAAAGCAACAAGACCTAACGCCATCACTTCACCACCATGGCGCCGACTGCTGGTGCGTGCTCCTTTGCTCGATATGTAGGCGATGCGACGCCCTGATGAAGAGGAAATATAGCTGACGAGATAGAGCTTGGTCTATTTGAGCAGGTACGCGTCTACGCTTCAAGAAGGCGACCGCCAAGGCGCCGTTCAAGCAGAGCAAGAAAGTGCCATCGCTCAAGAACCGCATCCGCGCGCTCGAGCGATTCCTGAACCGTGGCGGCGTACGTTGTGCGCGGCTTGTATTGCAGTTGCATCTGCTCTGTTCTTAGCTCATTCTGACTATGTTTATAGAACGTGGACGACCGAACACGCGCCGTCAAGACCGAGGAGCTCAACCAGCTCAAGAACGAACGCGATGGAAAAGCGCGTGCCGAAGAGGAGAAGAAGAACGCCGAGAAGTACAAGAAGCCACGATTCTTTGAACGTGTGAAGCTCATGCGCAAGCTGAAGAAGGCGCAGGCGCAGGTGGACGCTGCCGAGGGCAAGAAGGAGAAGCGCCAAGCCGAGAAGGAGTACGAGCAGGTGCGACACGACCTCATCTACGTGTACTACTACCCAAAGGCCGAGCAGTACCTGTCGCTGTTCCCTGCCAAGCCACACTCGGAGGAGAACCTCACGCGGCAAGAGGAGCTGCGTGCGGCTGCGGTCGCGCGGTTCGAGGAGGAGCAGCCGCTGGACGCGTTCCAGAAGTTCTGCACTGCGGAGGGCAACGGCGCGTCGTCGTCGGCCTCGGCCGCCACGCTGTTGGTGAAGAAGCCGACGAAGGAAGAGGAAAAGAAGAAGAAGAAGAAGCTGCGCAAGGACAAGAACGCCGAGGGAGAGACCAAAAAGAGCAAGCCGCAGACGCGCGTGATGGCCGATGAGGATGAGGAGATGGAGAACGCCTCGGGTGCGGAGGGCAAGACTGGTGAGGGCGAGGGCGACGACGATGAGGAAGACGACTTCTTCTTGTGAGCCAAACACACACAGTGAGTGTTAATATGATTTGACAGCAGCATAATACAGACGACTCTCATGGTGTTGCGGGAAATGAAAAAAATAATATTCAAGGTGAAAGTCGCGATTATAAAGTCAAAAAATAATACATCCTCTCTGGCGCTCACGCCATTCGCACTCGTATACAAGGAGCAAAGCAGCTCAACTCAAGCACGTTCCACACACGCAGCTCGCCCGCCCATCCACCTACGCGGCATACAACTTGGCAGATTCTGGGGAGCAAGCTAGATGAGAATCGATAGTGCGGACGAGTTCTCGACCTCACTCAGTCGTGAGTCGGCGATTAACTCGGCTTCGTTGCGTGACGCGGCAGCCAACGCGTTCATGTTCGTGAAGCTGAACGAGCGGAACGCCTCCGTGACCTCTGCCTCGTCACGTGGGCCGTTGTACATGCCGCTGGGGAACTTGAGATTGCTCTCGCTTTGGTGCTGGGAAGAAGTCGTCGTGCTCTCCTGTGCCGCCTGGAGGAAGTGCTCGCTGGGGTTGAAGCTTGGATCTTGGTCAGTCTTGAGGCTGTCGTCCGCGACCGACTTCCCATCCGATGACATGTTCCGTGCTGCGTTCGTTGGGCGGGAGTTGGCAAACTCACTCAGTGAGTTCATCAAGAGCTCGTCGGATTGGTCGACGTTGGCGTTAGCATTTGAAGTGGCGGTGTCATCACCCGCGACAGACTCGGCCCGCTCGGATTGCGCATCGAACTCAAACTCTTCGTCGTCGATGAAGATGTCCGTGAGGTTGCGGTTGTTGAAATAACTCGTGTCGTTCGGCCCTTCCAACGTCGGCACAAACGGTGGAGTCGACTCGAGCAGCGTGTTCCAGTCGATGCCGTGGAAGAACGGGTGTTTCTGTAGGCCTTCCCAGCCCAGGCGCTTGGTTTGATCGTCCTCCAAGAGCAAGTTGATCAAGTCCATGGCGTCCTTCGAGAGACACTTCTCGCCATCGGGCCACAATATCTGTCGGTCGAGAATGTTGCCAAAGATCGCCTCGACCGTCTCGTCGTTGAAAGGAGGAAAGCCCACCAGCATCTCGTACAGAATCACACCGAGAGCCCAGTAATCAACCGGAGTCCCGTGCTGCTCGCCTCGAATGATCTCTGGACTCAGGTAATCCGGCGTGCCGCATCGCCCATAGGTGTGAGAATACGCGCGCTTCTTCTTTGTTGTGCGCTTCGGTCGAGTCGCATTCAGCTCCTCGAGGTCGTCGATGTCGAGCTCTGGTGAATGTATCCGATCTGAAAACTCGTCATCGTGGCCATTGGAACCAACAACACCATCGCTCTCTTGGTTGTCGAACAGCCGGTCGCTTTCCGGGTTCTCCGTTTCGGAGTCGCTCATACTTACTCCTTCTTCCGAGAGTCCGAAGTCCGTAAGCTACGATCGATCGAGCAGACAAGACAGTCAGAAACCAAACCAACTAGGCACACGGCTACACTGTTCTAGGACGAATGCACGATGCTTCGCGGAAAAAGGTCCGTACCTTGATGTGGCCACTAGAAGAAATGAGGATATTATCCGGCTTCAGGTCTCTGCGTTGATCGCAAGCATATTCATCGTCACTTCTGCGCCAACAGAAATCAACTAATTGACACAAAGCTCACGCACCGGTGGACGCATCCCTTCAAGTGGAGATGGTTCAGAGCAAGGGCAACCTCCGCGATGTAAACCCGAGCAACCTACATAGAATAAACACAGCACTGTCAGTCCTATTTCGTCCGCAACATTTGATAGTGGTACGTCCGGAACCAACCTGCTCTTCCAGCTGGACGATGCACTCGAGAAGAGACATAAAGTCTCCGCCAGGTAGATACTCCATCACGAGAAAGAGGTTCCGCCTGCACGATAAAGTTAGCAAACGAGTGGGACCCAAAAACGCTGATCAAGTCGATCCACGTACTTCGTCTGGAACGTCCAGAAGAGCTTCACGACGAAAGGGCTCTCGACGCTCACCAAGATGTCTCGCTCGGTCTCAATGTGTTGGATCTGCAAAAAAGGTCCCGAACATTAGAAATGACACAAAGTCACACAAGGCTCGCCAACAAACTCACCTGTTTTTTCCGCAGCACGTGCTCTTTCGCCAGCACCTTGATGGCGTACTGGTCGCCGGTTGTCTTCTTCCGGGCGAGGTACACTTTGCCAAACGCCCCCTTCGAGATCGGTTTCACGATTTGAAAGTCTCGGATCGACACCCGACACGCACTCGGCCGTCGAGAACCGGTCAACGGCGTGCCCATGCCACGCGAGCCCACGCCGTTTTCCACTTCTTCCAAGGACTTGGTGCGCTGGAACGGCGCTCGTCCATCATTAGGGCCCTGTGTCAGCAGCACTTTCTGGGTCTGCCGCATCTTGCTCATCTTGGCGTGTACGAGATTCCGGATGCGATGGCAGTACTTCAAGCCGCGCTCGATCGCAAAGTTGGCGGACTCGATCGGTTCTTGGTGGCGAATGCGGTCCAGGATCTTGATCAGTCGCGAACATAGTCCAAACGACTCGACTTGGGCTACATCACACGACGAGGCCTGGATGGCGATGACGCGCAGTGCATTGTAGAAGTGCAGAGCCTCTGGGTGGAAGTACTTCCGCATGGCGTCGGACTGGAGGTTGGCCGTGATCGATGTCGACAGCCGAGTCAGCGCGTTGTTGATCTGGTCGGCCTCGAGCTCGAACCGGCGCGACATGACACAGTAGTTTGTGTGCTCATCCAGACTCCAGGCGTCGATCTTGCACTCACACAGCTTGCACACCACCATGGATTCCTCGCAGCGTTTGAACTTGATCGTAAGGGGGCGTTGTGTGAACTGGAGCATATCCAGCACTTCTTCTGGTTGGAGCTTGGACACTTCGCGGCCGTTGATACCGTCCACGATCAGTCCGCGCGTGATGGAAGCCCCCGGTGGGATCTGCAGAATGTTCAGCGACCACGAGCCGGTCTGGGCGCTCTTCACCGTCACTTGTCGTCGCAGATCATTGATGGCGAACTCCAGACCGAGAAATCCATCCCCAAACTTGGCTTCAAACGAGTCGTTCCCCACCGACATCATCGGCGGTGGTTGAGAGGAGCTCGCGGACGAGTCCATCACGTCGCCGCCCACAGACGACACAGGCGTCTGGTACCCAGAGCCAGGGTCTTCGTGCAAGCTCTCGACTTCAGCGAACGATTCGCCCGCGCCACGCGTGCGCCACCGCGCTTGATGGCGCTCAAGACGTCCCACGACGCCGTCTAAGAAAGGCGGCGACGCGCTGCCTCGCACACTCATCCGCCGCGCGCTACCCACGTCGCTACTCGTCCCACTGCTGGTGCCCGTGCCGCTGCCCGTGCCGCTTGACGCCGCGCTGTTAGGAAGGATGTTGAGACTGAACTGGCGCAGCAGTTTCCGCGGCGCGATCTCCTGCTGGAGCTCTTCGTTCAGCAGCTCCATGACGCCGCCCAGTCCCAGTGAGAGGCTGCTGCCACTGGCACATCCGCTGGCTGAGGTGCTGTTGTCGCTCGTCTGGTGGCGTGGCGCGTTGGCGTTGAAGAGATCGTTCTCGCTCGTGACTACTTCCACGCTACCGCCGTTGCTGCTGTCGCTCAAGTCGCAGTCGTCCTGTAGTGCGACCGCCGACATGTTCCACGTCTCTTCTTGTCTGGGATCTATCGCTGGGGATCTCTCGATTCGCTTCGTGTCGTGGGCCGTCGCGTCCGGTCCTCCACACGAACAGAGTTGGCGCCGTTTACGCGTGACAGGGCCTTCTGCCGCCCCTATTTCGCGCTCAATCCTGTCGCGTGGTCCTTCACACAGACCTCTATCTACTCTCCCTTCTTCCCCTTGAGCCGGTGGCTTCCTTGGGGGTTGTGCCGTCGTGTAGCTGCAGATATCACGCTGCGATCTCCTTGACGTCCGTCAGCGCGACGCTTTGGTCGTGTGGGCGAGTTTGTTGGTGTTGGTTTGTTGGTTTTGTTGGTCTTTTGGTTTTGCTGGTTTGTTGGTTTTCGTGGATCTTCGGCAAAGACACTGAACACCAATTAAATCGTCCAGCGATCCGACGACGCTACCAAAACACAAATGTGTTGGTTGTGTGTTTGTCGGCGTTGGCCCTGGAGTCAAATATCCCGAGATGGATCCTGCACTGAGCCCGCGTCAGCTGCAACTCGCCGTTGTTTGTTGGCGACTGCGCAGGTTTGTTGGTTTGGCTTTGTTTGCTGGTGGAGATGTTCACGCGGTCGTTCCTCCCCCGCGATCTGTTGGGTTGGTTTGTTGACCCGCTGATGGGCAGGCAGGTAGACAACAAATGCCGCGGGCACAAGCGTGGAGGCAGGGCCGAGGCTCGATCGAGGGCTGAGGGCGGGCTGGAGGTGTATGTACGGTATCGACCCGCTCCTCGCGTTGCGTTGCCGCTTCTTTTGGGTGGGGGACGGCCGCGAGAGTGTTGTTTGTCGCCTTCCCTTTTTTCCAACTAGAGTTGACGTTTCTCTCCACGGCCTTTTTCTTGCCTCGCCCAAAAGCTGCAACTTGGCCTTCCACACAGCCGCCTGCGAACCGCGGTGTTTCTCACACAGATGCCGACAAAAGGCCGCGGTAAGCTTTCATTTTATTGATTTTTATGGTAAATAATCCGTGAGCGACCCGGTTCGGAAGGGAGGTTAGGGATTCGAGGTTGTCGTGAATAGTTTTCGATAACTCCAGAATCCGCAAGATTCCATAGAACAAATTATTTCATTACCACATTTTATCGACATATCCAGTTCAGGATCTCATCAATCCCCATGCGCTGCCGTTACGTGGTCATCGAGAAAGCTCCCGCGCGGTGGAGCGTCACGCGCGGATGCTGCGCAGCTCCTCATCTCCCGGCTTGCAGATGTGGTTGCTGGCGTGTGCGACGCTGTCGCCAATCTGCATTGCTTGGCTTCCCCCAATCATGGCCGGACCGTGCCGTGAGTGATCGCTCGCATCTGATCGTCAACTGAAGTTTTCCGAGGCGGTATCAGCAAGCCATGGAACAATCGCTGCTGTCGCCCTACTGTACTGTTCGGTCCTGTGATCAGCTTCCGATGTTTTCCAGGCTTGGAGCAAGATGGTACAACAGTGTGAGTCATGGGCGAGCAACAGTGAGACGTTGGACTCGATGCTTTGAAAAGTATGCGGACACTCTCGTCCGCCTCAACCTCGTTGCTTGCGACCGCCTATATTCTTGTGGGTCATGAGACGCATTGTTTTCAGCTGACCACTTCTTGGCGTCGTTCCCAACTCCAACGCCATTGTGAGCCCTCAACGAATCCAGCTCTCAAGCGCGTTCACTGAACCGTCGTCGGGCACGCTCCTTCCACCGACACGCACGTGTCTTCTTCCGGCGCCCGCATCTCATCGAATGGAATGGTGTGGAACGTAGAGAAAGAAAGCTTCCTCCACTTACTGTTATCTTCACATCACGAAGCGCAATCGTATCGCTCCAAAGCGCGCTCTCCATCTTGGAACTATTAATTTATTAGCCAGAGGGGCCAATCATGAATATCAAGAATCTTTGTTCAACTTACCTGCGATAATACATACACTGCGTTTGCTGTTGCCACAGCTTCTCAAAATATCCCGTCTGCGTTATTTTACGAGCTTGCGAAATACGATGTGGTGCATGAACGAATCGAACAGCATCGAACTACGATGGGCCGTTCCCTCTCTGGCTCGACCGCCTTTCCGACGAGATCTTTCCGTCCACTCCTTGCCCGGGAGCGGATCCACCTTCGGCGCGGTGTACGGACACTGCGCCCACGTCCACCAGTGTGTGTGTGGCCGCATTGCCCGCGTATATTGTCCTCGGGGGCACTGAGCCGACCAGATTATTTATTACTTACGCACGCTGTCGAGCATGCGCGAGCAGAAAATGGAGGCGTAGTGTTCACATGCGGTGGACGGTCACGGGAGTATGTCTGTCCCCGTCTTCAATCAGTCGGTAAAGATCTCTTGAGTCGATTACATTGTAGCGACTTTTTCAGTATTTACAAACCGTCCTCAGCATGTCCCAGGATCCATTCGACAGCGCCGGCAAAGTCGGGTGCGACAAATGAAGGCGTGATGCCTGGTGCGATGTCCAGTAGACACGTTAGTCAGCAGTGCAGCCTGCAGGATCCATTGGACGGTGTCTCAGCTGGAGCGATCCGAGAAGACCGCCCTCGACCTGCGACGCCTCACTCACCTGCCGCCGCTTCGTCCCCAGGACGATATTTGCCAGTTTGCACGAGGACGCCACGCATGCCAACGGCGAGAGCGCCTCCGACATCCTGACGAACATCGTCCCCTATCATAACTGCTTCGTGGGGCTCGACGCTCCTGTTTCACGCACGTTAGTGACGCCATCGTCAACGCCGGCGCCACGAAAGGACAGCAATTGGTACGTACAGCTCGTCGAGGGCTTGCTGAAAGAAACTTGGCGACGGCTTCCTGTGCATGTCAAGCCCGGAAACGTCGTTTGAGTAAACGCAACCGTTGAGAAGGATGCAGGAGCCAAGCACGACATGTACCCACCCAATGACTGTAGCATGTGTGCTTGCCGCGTACTCGAGAGCCTTCACGAACGCACCAGGGCCGATGCTGAGGCCGCTTTTTACTGCAAAGTAGCGAGCTTCGTGGAGGGCAATCAGCGAGCCGCCATTTAGCAACACGCGGAAGGCTTCATTGAGCTACGATACCAAGGTCCACACAATTGAAAGGGTGAGTTTGAGGGCATCGGTGGCAACAATGAGGAAGATGATTGCTTTGTGTGCGCACTTTGTCGTAGTGGAAGTGCTCCGGGGCCAGGCCGACGACGACAGCGTTTGGCTCGGCGCGATCCAGCCCAGCAAACTCGCTCTCCAGTGACGGATCAACTAGTAGCAACGGTCGCAGTCCGCGCTTCTCCAGCAGAGCACGCACGATACCTCCTGATGTGAGCACGTTCTCGGGTTGGATGCTGGTGAGGCCGATGCTGTGCAGCTCTCGGATCTAATACATCCGTCATCCTCAGTAAACAAGACATGCTCACTCATGCGCCAGAACAGAGTGATACAAGACAGGAAAAAGATCGCACGGTGGCACGGTGGCACGGTGCACGCTATGTAGCACGTACCAATTCCAGGCGCGATTTCTTCGTCGTATTCGTCACTGCATTGTCATTTTCATCATCAGCCGATTGTTCACACTCAGAACATCGCGCATCCCCCGCGCGATCCAAATCAGAGCTTCTTGAAAAATCGGTGCGCGCCAGTGCGCAGCTCCACCATTTTCATGGAAGCTGAAACAGCAAACAGACGTACCGAAGCGCACGCCGATGGCGCCATTCTGGAGTAACCGCTCAAGCGCCGCCACGCATCCGGGGATGACGATATCTTCGATGTGAAGCGTCCCTTCTCAAGCAGAACGCATAGTTTCAGGCACGCCATCATCCGCAATAGCGCGTGCCTTGCGGCATACAGTCGTGAGTCAAGAGCAACGCTGGGCACACACCGCTGAGATCGATTAACACGCCGCGAACCGCTGCCATCTTTTGCTTTCGAACTTCCGTGCAATCGATCGGAACTCGCGGGCATCAAAGAGCTCATTGTCGATAATACGGGAAATACGCCAAAGCAAGAAGATATTTACGAAAACACACACGATCTGTGAACGGTGCCATGCCAACGGAACTCTGTGTTCCTGTCCTGCGCAGCGCGAGCGCGCCGCCGCAACGACGATGTCTGTCAAGCGCTGGATTGCTCATTTCAATGCTGGTAGAAATACCTAAGCCTTCGGGGTAAAATCGACGGAATGAGAGTGCCGTCCGTTCCTTTCCCTCGCTCTCAGAGGATCAGTTGGGCCTGAACAATGTGGATGGAAAGAAAGTGATTGGAAGCGGTATCACACGCGAACGTGACTCAAAAATCCCACGACCATCCCGAAGTCCGAGACTCAAATGAGAACAATGATATCGGTACCGGTACAAAAATGTATCTATCGAATGCGCGGATTGATAGCCACGCGAACTTCAAGAATGGCCTGTCTCCTCAGGGTGAAGATCTGAGCACACTTCACAAAATTATCACGAATGGCCACATATATGCCGAAGCGAGTGCATTGCATTGGGGCCGGAAGACTCGTATCGTATGGCTCTTGGTGATCAAAACCCATGCGCTGTGGAGCCAGGATGGAGCGAGGTCTGTGCTCCCAATGGAGGCACAGATCGATTCATAATTTTTTCGACTGAGAAATAGATTTGGAATTAACTCCCGATGATTGGATAAAATACGGCACTTCGGACGATGACTGGATGTTTTAGACTCGGTGGTGCAAGCGAAACGAAACCCACAAAAGAAAACAGAGTTGGTTCCGAAGGGCAACTTGGTGGTCAGTCCATGCAACAGCGCACGTCGTGGTCAAAACCCACACCCACGAATTCATTAGCGTCACTGGAGTATCTATCTATCGACCAAACCAACTAACCTACGGTATCTATCGACGCGGAAGAACATTCAACCCGCAGCAAGTCTTTCCGAAGAGAACAAACTCATTTGTTGGCGAAAACGCCAACGCCAACACAAACAACTCGTGAAGTCGCCAACAAATCCGCACCAACACCAACAAAAGCGAATCCATCGCACAAGCAGCCCATAATGCCAGCCAGCAAGAAGCGCATCCAGCGCGGCGCAGGCAACGCCATGCCGTCGCAGCGCGTGCCCGCGGCGCTTCGCGAGTGGGTTCACATTTGGCACGGCGTTCAAGTGCGGCCGCGCGTCGTGATTCCGTCCACGAGCAGCCCTGCCTCTGCCGCTAGCATTGCATCCAGCTCCACCATCTTCCACTCGGGTTCGCGCATGGAGGAGCTGTCGTTCTGGCAGCAGCTCGTGCGGCTGCCGGCCAACTCGCTGTTCAGCACGTCGCTGCACACGCTCGCGAACCCGCGGCGACGGTACAAAGATTTCTTGTACGTATTCCTCAACATGCGCTGGGCCATGCTCATGGCCGTGCTGCTGTCTGTGTTCCTGTTCAACATCGTGGCGTTTGCGATGCTCGTGTTCTATGCGTGTGGTGACCCGGACTCGCTCCAGAAGAGCATCAACCTCAGCTACCAGACCTTCAGCACCATTGGCTTCGGCATCGTGTACCCCAAGACGACCTGCAGTAACCTGGTTATGGTCGTCGAGTCCTTCGCCTCCATGCTCGTGACGTCGGCGATCACGGGTCTCGTGTTCGCCAAGTTTGCCAAGCCCAAGGCCAAGGTCGCGTTCAGCAAAGTGTGCGTTGTGCAGCCGTACGGCAAGCAGTACTTGGCGCTGGTCGTGCGCGTCGCGAACGCCACGCAGTCCAAAGATGTGACCCACGACGTGATCATGGAGTCGAATTTCAAGCTCAATCTGCTGCGGATCGAACGCCGCGATGCTGCCACAGACTTTGCCACCGACATCCTGTGCTCGTACAACCTCAAGCTGCTGCAAAACAACTTTATTACGTTCCGCATGGGCATCGCTGCTGTCCACGTGATCACGGAAGAGAGTCCGCTGTACGGCATGAGTGAAGCGGACTTGGCGGCTTCCGATATGATTCTGGAGGTGTCCATGTCGGGTGTGGACTCGACGTTGCAAGACACTGTCACGGAGCGATACACGTACACGGCAGAGGACTTCAAGTGGGGCTACCGCTTTGCGGAGCTGCTGGACTTTGACGAGCGCAACTGCGAAGTGATCATGGACTTTGCCAAGCTCAGTACGATCGAGCGAGCGCCGATCGACGATACGCGGTATGTACGCTCGCCACCCGTGGCGCCAAAGCGATCGACGTCGATTCGCGTGCCTGGACAGGTAAAGAAGCCGGAGCTCGTGCGAGCCAACCGAGACGCTGGCGGGCGTCCAGCAACACGCTCGCTGTTGGCGGGTGACGGCGAGAGTACAGGCAGTGTGACGAGTCGAGAAAGCGTATCGTCAACAGAGGAGGGGTCGCGAGGACTCCGTGCGATAGACGAGCTGTCCCCCGACGACCTTCCCGAGACCAAGCTTCGACTAGACCGGCCACCAACGGAAGAACCAAGTGCAATAACTGGGATAGCATCGCCACGAGCACCGCGACGATTCAGTCTCGGGATGGAACCGCTGTTCGAGCCACTGCTGCAGGCGTCGGTGGGCACGCAACGCCTGCAAGGCGAACGGCAGCAGAACCATATCGCGGAGTCTTCGGCAGGTGTGTTGCGAGGCGCTCGACTGCTCTCCGGCTCGGGTGGAGCTGCTTCGCCTGGTCTAGCAGTGGATGATATTGCTTTGGGCAGCGATTATCTCATGCCAGAGAAGCAAAAGAGACGATTGCAAGACGAACTTATGGGTGATGTCCAATTGGACATGGAGAGCGGATCCTCTGGAGATGAAGGACATGAAGGCGGTGACGAAAATGAAGACGAGCTTGAGCGTCGCCGGCAGCTGTTCCGTACTCGATCGCGTATCGCGAACCAGTCTGCTGTGTCGATCGACGTCCAGGACACGCCGCGGTTTCTCAACATCTCGCCGATCAATATCCCCAAGTCGTACGATTTCATGATGCTCTACAACAGCGCATTGTACCAGCGGTGGCCTCGCATCATTCTCGTGTTTGTGTTCGCGTTCGTCGTCATCAACGCCGTGTTTGGGCTGCTCTACTGGTTCCAAATGGGCGACGTCGTCGTCTATGATGATATTGTTCTCTCGGCATACGAGCTCACGTTTTTCATGAGCGTGCACACGCTCGCGACGATCGGCTACGGCTCCATCGCTCCGAGCCCCACCTCGTCGTACATGAACTTCTGGGTCTTGGTCGAGGCCTCGCTCGGGATCATCGTCACCACCATCATCACGGGCATCGCCTGGTCCAAGTTCGCGCGTCCCCGTGCCCACATCCACTTTTCATCGCGGATCGTGATCACCAACATCTTCGGCCATCGCTGCTTGGTGTTTCGCGCGGCCAACACGCGCCACAGTGGCGACGTCCACGAGAACTTTTTCCGCATCGGCGTGATCCTCACGAACCGCAAGACGGGACTGCGGCAGCTCTACGACGTGCCGCTGGTGACAGCCGAGTGGCCCAGCATCAAGCTGCCGGCCACACTGATCCACATCATCGACGAGTCCTCGCCGTTCTACAAGTTCCAGTCGATCGAGAACCTGTCGGAATCGCGCGTCTCGGTGATCGTGCTGCTCACAGGGCTCGACACGACTTTTTCGGAGAACGTGTACGCGCGCAAAATGTACTTTTGGGACGACTTTGCCTGGAACATGAAGTTTGCCGACTTTGCGGTGCTCCAGCGCGACAACGTGCTGGTGGATTTCCGAAAGTTTGATGAGCTACTCCCGGCGGACGAGTATGTCGCGCCGACGCCCGTATGGGAAGACGAAGAAGTCGGCTACAATGACGAAGAGGAAGACCAATATGAAGAAGGCCAGCAGCACAAGCAGCACTACCAGCCATCGCACGGTGCGGCAGTCGCAGCGGTGTGATCATGGGAGGATGAGGGAGGTCGATACTACTACGTGGTAAGCTAGCGGATGTGTGGGGGAATGCAATGTATTTTATGATCTGTCATTTCTGTTGGCTGCAAGACGCAACGAGAAGCTGAAACTGAAACGGTACGGGTGGAATAAGGGGCACGAGGTCGACTGCTCTGCTGGTTGTTTACCAGCGGCGACCACCGCCACCACCACGACCGCCACCACCACGGCCACCGCCGCCGCGACCGTAGGCGCTACTGCCGCCGCCACCGCCGCCGAAGCGACCGGCAAGGGCCTCCAGCTCACGAGGAACATCCTGCTCGGCCTCGCGCAGGATCTTGATCAGGTGGCTGGCCATGCGGCCGTTCTCCTGGGTGAAGAACGAGATGGCGTTACCCTTCTGGCCGGCACGCGCGGTACGACCGATACGGTGGATGTAATCCTCGACGTTCTTCGGCATGTCGAAGTTGATGACGTAGCGAATGTCCTTGATATCCAGACCACGTGACGCAACGTCCGTCGCCACCAGGATCTGGGTGCGGCCTTCCTTGAACTCCTTCAGCGTCCAGTCACGCTCCTCCTGGGACTTGTTGCCGTGGATGGCCTTGCACACGTAGCGCGTCTCGCGCAGGTTGCGGCTCAGCTCATCGGCACCGCGCTTGGTCTCACAGAAAATGATGATACGGCCACCCTCGTAAATCTCCTTCAGGTGGGTCGTGAGCGCGCTGTACTTGGAGTAGTCGTCCATCACTTCGATGACCTGCTTGATCTTCTTGTTAGCCGTGAGGTCGAGCGAGCCGACCGTGACCTGAATGAAATCAGTCAAGAAGTCGTTCGCGAGCGACACCACCTCCTTTGGCCAGGTCGCCGACCACATGAGCGTCTGACGATCCGGACGAATCTGGCTCACGATCTTGCGGAGCTGCGGCTCGAAACCCATGTCGAGCATGCGATCGGCTTCATCGAGCACGAGGTACGTGACACGACGCAAGTTGGTCTTGCCCATGCCCAGCATATCGATCATACGACCAGGGGTACAGATACAGATCTCCACGCCGCGACGCAGGTCCGCGATCTGAGGGCCCTTCGGCACACCACCGTAGATGCACGTGTTCTTGATCTTGGAGCTCGAGCCGAACTTGTTACACTCCTGCTGGATCTGCACGGCGAGTTCACGCGTTGGCGCGATGATCAGCACGATTGGACCGTCACCTGGCTGCAAGTATGGCTACAGAAAACAATACACACACAGATAAAAGTCAGCACACCTTCGTTCATTCTCACCGTCTCGAAGCGAGAGTTCGAAAACCAAGCAGATTCAACGGACACGACGAGAGAGAGAGGGGGAGGATCGGATCCACACAAGAGCGGCGAGCGAGCTGTGGCGTTAGGTGGCGTCCAGTTACGACCACCACCGACTGCACTGCACACACAGAAAGAGACACAAGAGTGGACACGCGCGCAACACATTCCCTGCCGTATTGCAGAAGCTTCGAACAGAAACTCCCACGCAGACAGCTAGGAACTCCAGTCACGACGATCATTGGCGGAGATGGAAAGCACCGGGGCTGCTTCCCATCCGACGACCGACTCCACTCCGATGCAACTCGCCACCTTGGTACTGTGTCGTTTGACCCACGGCCTTGCTGTCAAGCAGACCGCTTGTAGCCTCCATATCCGCGTCCTGCACGTCCTAGGAGAACGTCGACACGCGGACGTCGTTTCTCTCTTCGTTCTTGTGCCGCTGGCTTGATCCGACGAGTATATAGAAGCCCAAGCACTGATGCAAATTCACGAGCAACAAACCTGTGCGTTGATGTGGACGATCGCCGGCAGCAAGAACGCCAGTGTCTTGCCCGAGCCGGTCGCCGAAATGCCGACCATGTCGCGACCCGACAGCGCCATGGGCCAGCCCTGGCACTGGATAGCCGTGGGCTTGTCAAAGCCCAGACGCGTCACCTCTTCCAGCACGTACTCTGGGAACGACGCCTCTTCAAACGTCATCACACACTTGGGCACGTTCTTGCCGAACACCTGGATATCGTTCTCGCGCGTCCAGTGCTCGTAGTCCTGCTCCGTGCGCTTGGCCACGTCCGGGTGCTCGTAGTAAAAGTTCTTCTCAAACACTGGCAGCGTGGCCAGATCCCACTGGATGTTCGTGTCCAGGTTCGCGCCCAGCGGACCCGAGTCGCTGCCGAAGCCTCCGCCGCGGCCACCGCCGCCGCCGTAACCTCCACCACCGCCACCGTAACCTCCTCCTCCTCCGCCGCCGCCGTAGCCTCCACCACCGCCGCTGGAGCCGCCACTG
>JAADXI010000248.1:0-29359 GCA_023337615.1 Pythium brachiatum | reverse complement strand
TTGTCAGGAAGAGCTTGTCTGAGAAGCCGCCTCGGGCGTTTCCCAGCGGGTATCGCTTATGCTTCACCATTGCCACCGCTCTAGGAAAACTCATAGAACCAGCTCTCGTCGTAGTAGTTAGGATCATCGCGGTGGTCCTCAGCCTCCTCGTCGTCTTCGTGAACACTCTCTTCCTCCCAGTGCTTGCTCACAAACACTTCGTCAATCCGCTCGTACTTGTACCCATCCGTCTCTTTCATCTCGTGAGGCTTTGGCTGCGTTGCGAATGTGAAGCGGTGGATGCTGTCGAAGGACTTGAGATAGAAATTGAAGTCGTTCACGATGCACTTTAGCAACACTTCCGGGTGCTTTGCTCGAGCCTGCGTAGCGATCTGTTGAATCCGCTCGAAATACTCTTCAGTCCACTTCATGGACAGTTCCAAGTCTTCACTCTCGAGGCGTAAAACTACGCGACGCGCTTGAGGAAGTCATCGAGGATAGAGTAAAACAACATTTCATTCGGAGGGATGCCTTGCTTGATCTCAAAGATCCGCTCGTGCCGCGACGCTGCGGTGTGGTTCACCACGAGATCAAAGAGCGCATCACCAGCGATCGCCACATAGTCCAAGGACACAGTGTGCAGCCATGAGAGACTTGCAAGAGTCAGCATGGCCGGATCTGTGATCACCATGGAGTCACTTGCATGTAAGGCGTCCTGCCTGACAACCACCGACTCAAGCAGCGGGCAGTGACGTGCTAAAGCCATCCAGAATGCTTCATCGTAGATTCTTCCATCCATCAGCACGGTGTTGTTGTCGGCAGCCGTGTGGTTGTGTGCCATGATCGTGAGGCACGTCAGTCGGGGACACGCCTTCACCACTGCGAGGGCATTTGTGGCAGTCGACGCGAAACCTGTTACGGACAGTGCCTCGACGGTGTTGGGGTTAACCTCGCTGAGATAGCTAGTCGTTTTCCACTGAACTGACGTCCCCAGTGTGAGAGTCTTGAGATGGGGCTTGGCCTTTTGTCCGAAGGCGTCAAAGAATGACGTGGCGAATGGCACGCCCAGCCAGGAAAAGTGTGTGAGGTTCGTGCACGTCTCACAGAAGCGCGTCCACACATTGAGATCTACTTGCCACAGCGCGCTGCGGTCTCCGTTATCCATAGGCGCGCCACCACCGTGTTGGCCTTCCTCTGAGCATTTCATGTAGTCGAGCAGCTCAATATTCGGGCAGTAGGAGACGATCCAATCGAGGTACGTATTGGCTGACTTGGTGTCCTCGAGGAGATGAGTCATCGGCAGGTTCACGTAGCGTAGCCCTCCCGACTGGGCCTTCCGCCATTTCTTGGCGCCATCAAACACGGCAACCACGAGCTGTTCATACTGCTCCGGCCTCGGGATCGGTGAAGGAAGCACGAGCTTCTGGATCGACGGACAAACACGAGAAACCAGGCGCACGAGCTGAGCCAAGTCCTCGCTCGAGCAATAGAGTCGTTCCAGATGAAGATCTTGAAGATGAGGGAGGCACATCACCGTATCGGAAGCGAAACGCATCGCGTCGTGGTCATATCCGTAGGTGGATCTCTCCATCATGAGCCGCGTCACAAAAGATCGTCGGCGCGTGAGCTCTTGGCGCTGGCGGATAGTCTTGCGGCGACCAGAGACCTCTTTCACTAGCACGCTTTGCGGTTCGAGTTCGCTGTGGAGTTGAGTGGACAGCGCAAGCCACTCCTTGGATACCAATGCGATGCTTGCAAACGCGTTGGGAATGAGAACAGCGCCTTCAGGCTGGAGAAGGGTGAAGGAATTGCTCGCAACGACAAAGCGGAAGATCGCGTCCACCACCACATGCGGCAGCGACGACAGCAGTAGCGGCGGTGGCTTGGGTGGCGGCGGCGTCGCCAAGTTCCGTGCCTTCTTCATTGTTGGCTCCATCGTCCAGTGTACAAGTAGATGTGAAGCGCGTCCGTGCTCGTGTTTCGAGAAATGCAGATTGATGCGGAGGGACATCCATTCAAAGGAACCCGCGCGGTTTTTTTTCTCGGTTTCTCTCCGTTGCCTTTCTCACGCTATCGTCACTATTTCACTTTACTGGCATTGCAGTTGCGTTCAGTTTGTGTGGACCACACCCTATTCGGGTTGGCGACAAGCAATACCGGTTATCAAACCGGTATTGCTATGTGGGTTTCTGGAGGGAAGCGACGAGAACCCGTCGGAACGAGAGGCCTGACGCTCCTGCAGACCTCTCGACTCACGAAACAGCACCACCAGAACCACAGACACATCATGCTGGCCCGCAACGCCCTCGTCCGCAGCACGGCGCTCTGCCGCACGACCACGCCCGTCACGGCCGTGCGTCACTTCCGGAAGAGTACGTCCTGATCTACGCGTCCATGCGACTCTCGTCCAGAGAGAGTTCCTACAGCCTTTGGAATCAGCCACTAATTATTGGCGTGTTTGCCTCTTCATCCTACAGCCTCCCCAGCCAAGCTCACGGAGAACAAGCAGGTGACTGGCCTCGCTGGTATCCTCGAAGGTGCGTGTGTGGCATCTAGCTATAACAGTGGCGTTGGGTGTCCTCTAAGTGGCGTGGTGGTGGCGTTATGTAGCTGACAACTCGGCGCTCGCGACCAAGGTGTACCACCTCACGTCGGTGGGTCTGCTCGGCCTCGTGCCGGCGGCCTTCGTGCTCAGCCCGTCGATGCTGTCCGTGCCTGTGGACTACGCGCTCGGCCTGATCATCCCAGTGCACGCGCACATTGGTATGAACAACGTGATCAGCGACTACGTGCCCAAGCCGCACCAGACGCTCGCGCGTCTCGCGTGGCTCGGCGTCACGGGCGTGATGGTGCTCGGTCTGCTGCGCAACAACATCGAAGGCCCTGGCCTCACCGAGACCGTGAAGACGATCTGGCGAGAGAACCCGGACAAGAAGCAGGAGTAAGTGTGTGGCCTTTGGTTTTCCAGTACCCCACGTAACCCAACCCACCACGCAACCACGCTTCTTGCGGTATAACTCTTGATGAATAAAGCATAAACACGATTGAACAATGGTTCTTGCGTGTTATCCACACTATGCCGTTGAGACTGGGGGAGCTGCCGGCAAGAGCACGACGGCTTGGCCTTCCACGACGATACTGCCGTCGCTGGTCTTCTCACAGATCGTTTCGCAGTCGATGAAGCGCTTGCGGCGGTTCACGACGCGGATGCGCGCGCGCACTTCCTCCTCTACAAGCAGCGGTGCGCGGAAGCGCAGGCCTTGCGAGATGTACACGGCGCCAGGGATCGTACGGCCGAAGATCGTGGCGAACAGACTCGCGCTGAGCATGCCCTGGACAATCGGCGCGCTCACGCCAAACTCCCGCTGCGCGTACGCGGCGTCCGTGTGGATAGGGTTCGAGTCGCCATTGAGCTCCGCGAAGCGCGTGGTGTCAGCGATATTAAACGTGTGCGTGACAGAGGCTTCCACGCCCACGCTCGGGAGCTCTCCTGGTGCGAGCTGTCCATTAGAGAGGTTGGTAAATCAGGTTGTAGACGTCAGTTTGAGCGGCGAAAAACACAGCGTAAACGCACCTTTGTCAGCTCGCCTTCGATAGTGAACGCGCGCGAGGACAGCGCTCGCCATTGGCGTGGACGTGCGCCGTCATAGAGTCGTGCTCTTGCTGCCAGCAAGCGGTTAGCGGGCCACCTCATATTCATCTCCACAGAAATTCGATTATGAACTGGACTATATCTCAAGCCACGAATGAGAACCCACGCGTGGGTAAATCTGCGACGTGTGAGCAAATTCCATTGAAATCTGCGACGTGTTACGGAAACAGGAAGTCGAGCAGCGCATCGACTGTGATGGCTTTACGACTGGGAAACGCAGCGACGGTGTTTGATGCAGACAGTACGAAGATGCCAGGCAGCCATTCGTAGGGTTCTGGCCAGTCGCGGATGTCCACGTTGTCGATGTTGATGGTCGCCACCGTGTTGACTGCCTGGGAGGCCATGCGCGCGTCAGAGCGAAGCCTCAACACGATCGCATCGAGCACTGGCTTGGCCTGGCGACACGAGTAGCACATAGTCGAGTGCACAAACACCAGTACGCGCGTATCATCGCTCGGCCACAAGTCGTCGAGTTGGCCATTGTTGGTGATTTCTAAGACGTAAGGACGCGAGACCGGAGTCGCTTTGACTGTGGCTGGCAGCACCTTGAACAGCGAGAGGAACACGTCAGTTCTTGCACTTGTATCGCCGTCTACACCATCGTCGAAGGTATCTGCTGTTACCATGACAGTGCCCAGACTTCCGACTGGGACCAGCATCACGGGCACTTGTCGGTTCACGAAGAGATCGGAATAGTCGCGCCAGTCGGCCTTGATTTCATCTGAGACTGTATGGTCTGAGCCATCGTCATCAGGTACATCATCAGTCGTTCCAAACGGAGGGAAGATGTCGATCAATGCATCACTCAGTGTCTGGGCGAACGTCCCATCCGCTAGCATCCCAACCAACGAATTGCCGAAAAGCGGTAGCCGAATCGGCGGGTCGGAGATGTTCTTTACGAGCAGCACACTCGGATACTGGTCGTCCAGTACAAATAAGGCGTTCTTGAGCATCTCCTCGTCCTTGGGGACCACGATAAACCGCAGCATGTACTTCCCTGGATTGTTGTCAGCGGGATAGTACTGGAGCGCGATGTCTTGGGTCTCTGTGAGCAACGTTGTGTGGTACACTTCGTCCAAATCCGAGAACAGAAGCACGTGGCCGACTGCCGATGGGTCGTAGAAGTAGCTGGATGCTTGACTTGTATACGTAGAGATGAGATTGTACCGGTTCTTCTGGATAAACTGAGCGAGATCAGCTTTGTTCCACTGGCCCGTGTACATGATGCGTTCGCTTCCAAATGCCCGGAAGAGCACCAGGCAGGGAATACCATTCAACTTCAGACTCTGTGGGTCTCCATTAAAGATCAGCGCATTCGTAGTCACCGCGTATGCGCTGGAGTCGGCATCGATCTGTGCCAGCACGCGGCAATCCAAATACCCCTGCGAGTCCCTGCCATCGACGACGAACAGCGCAACAAACGGCCGCAGCTTGGCCAGCATGTGCAGCTCCTGCAGGGTAGCAATTTCAACTGCCTCGCGCAGTGGCTGGTCCTGTATGAACCGCTGGAATTCCATGCTCGTTCTTCCACCAGTGTACACGTCAACAGCTCCATTCGCAATCGAGCAGTCCATGTTCCACAGTGTGTTCGTTGCTGTCGTGGTCGACGTCTGGCCCAGAGATGGACATCGAAGGCGTAGTAGTGCTGGTAGCCCGATCACATTGATGGCACTGGGCAGCGTGCGCGTGAGTTGGCTCACATCTAGAGACCCAAACCGAAGCGTCGAGTCCAGACTCCCGTTGTACAGACGCACGGCTTGAGCTGCATCCGCAAAGCGCCTGGACAGCGTGAGGCTTCCGTATCGTCCAGGTGAATCCAACAGCACAAACAGTGGATCGTATGCAGCGGCTGCAGCTGGGAACGTGGTCTCGTTGAGCAGCAACACGCCGTTCTGTTCAGGGGTCGACGCCAACAGCGCAGTCGCATTTTGCGCCTGAGCCACGCAAAAAACCAGCGACAGCGACAGCAAATACAGCAGCATTTTCACACATCTATAATGTTGTCTGGTGCGTCGCAGGTGGCTCGCACGGCGCGCCATTGTGGTGAGGAGATCCGATCTTCTGAATAGTTTCTTATGTGGAGACGAGTGACTCTTCGCAGATAGTATGGGACTATCACTCGTGAGATCCATATTTAAGGATTTTAGATATGGAACAAAGGCAAAATGGGATTATTAGGATTCGCTAGTCTTCTCCTCCAGTATATCATGTGCCGGTCTCGATCCCTTGAGCTCGTACCTAGAAGTACCAACAGACAGTTGTCTTAGTTGCCGCTGCTCCTCTTGGCAGCGTGCTTGTCTTCCTCATTGTCGATGTTGCTGCGTAGGAACAGCGCGCGGTTGTCTTGCTCATTGTCGATGTTGCTGCGTAAGAACATCGCATTGGCCCCTTCATTGCCTCCGCTCGCCACGCGTCTGTTATCTTGTTCGTTGTCGATGTTGCTGCGGAGGAACATGTCTTCAGCACGCACGCCGGCGAACGCGACGAGCAGCAGCGTGCCCATTATCATGCGCTTGGTTATCATCTTGCGGCCGGGCTTGGTTTACTGGATCGACTTGGGTGGCTTGAGGTGCAGTGCGAGAAATGGAAAGTGAGCTCTTAGTCGAAAGGGGTGCTCGGGCATCCTAGCCACGCGCTCTCGAGCTACAGAACGCGCCAAAGAGCCTTGGGTGTCCACGGTGTTGATCTACTTGAAGTTTAGTATAGGACTAAATCCAATCGCAATGGAGGAGATGCTTCCCAATGTGAGCAAAGGCATTGGTATCTGTTGGATATATGCGGTCGTAAATCACTCCTGCCGGGTGACGCTCATGCCACGAGTGTACGAGACTCTTCCGAAGGGCGTTGCGATAGTGTCATCATGGACAGTGCGTGGGGAGAGGAAGCTTGAATCTGCAGCTGGCTGACTGCGATAGCTGAGGCTAATCCAGGCTAGCCTAATCAATTGAACTCGTCACCGAGCTGTAGTTTTGGTATTTCAGTACACTTTCGTCAATAGCAGGGTACATTGTACAAATGCATAACCCGCATCGTTTAATTTTCTACAGTTTCCAAGTGCTCGGCGGTACTACAGCAGTCTGGCCCACCAACCTGCCATAACACATGTTCCCACCAGTTATACGCCCGTGACACTTGCAGACCAAAGCATTTTTGATTGATGTCGTTCGCAGCCGAAGCCGCATAAACTAACCGCAAATACAACTACTACCACCACGCGTGGCAAGTGCCGCGCGTGGCCGTCCTCTTTCGCCTGTATACTTCGACGCTACGTCCGTCTAACGAGTGCGCTTACAACTCCTCGTGCTCCACGCCGTGGGTCGTGCCGTCAAGGTCGAACTTCTTGGCGTTCTTCTTGAGGAACTCGGTGAAGCCGGCCACGTCGCGCGCGCCCTCGTACACGATCGGGTTCTGCTTGTCGTTCGCCGGGAAGAACAGGATGGTCGGGAAGCCCTTGACGTCCACGCCCGGGTGGTCCACCTCGTTCTCGGTCGCGTCCATCTTGGCGATCACGATGCTGTCCACGTCGGCGAACGCCTCAGCGAGCTCCTCGTACTTTGGCGTGAGCGCCTTGCAGTGACCGCACCATGGCGCGTAGAACTCCAGTAGCACGTCCTTGTCCGAGTTCACCACGCGCTCCTGGAAGTCCTTGCCCACAATCACCTTCACGGCCTCGTCGCTGTCGTCCGCTGGCTCCGCCGACTTCAGCGTTGGCTGCAGCTCACCGGCAAGGTAACGCTTCTCGAAGGCGCTCAGGTCCGCCGAGAAACCGTCCTCGAGCTTCGCAAGGAAGTCCGCGGCCTGGTAGTCGAACGAGTACTTCTTCATGCCACCGGCCATGTTCACGAGCACCACAGCTGGGAGGTCCGCCTCCTTCAGGCCGAAGTAATCCACGATGCGCGACTCCGTGAGCGGCACGACCACGTGGAGCAGCTTGCCCTTGGTCTCCGTGGCAGGAGCCTTCAGGGCCGCCTCCAGGTCCTTGAGGTAGTCCTTCGACGCGTCCACAAACACCAGCACGTGCTCCGAGATGTCACCACCGAAGATCATCGGCGCCTTGTCCTGCGAGAACGTGATCACAAGCGGCTTGCTGTTGGCCTTGACGAACGCAGCGACGCTCGCCTTGTCGAACTCACCGTCGAACACGTTCTTTCCCTCGTCGAACTTCTTGAACAGCACCACCTTGTTGGCAGCGTCAGCCTCCTCCACAATGTCCGTCTTGGTCGAGGCAGCGAAGACAGCAAGGTCCTCAGCGTCCGCGATCTTCTCAAGCACCGAGCGCGACTCACCCTCAGCGGCGTCGAGCACGGCGAAGACAACAACGTCGTTGGCCTCCTTGAGCGCCTCCAGCTCGGCGGCGGTCTCAATGATCTTGACAGCTGGGCCCGACTTCTTGAGGATCCACTTCTGGATCTCCTCGCTAGTGCGTCCACCGTCGTAGTCCTTGACGGCCTCAACATCGCCCTTGAAGAACTTGAGCGTTGGGAAGCCCTGGACGCCGAAGCGCTCGCCGGCCTTGGTCTGGGCCGTGGCGTCCACCTTGGCGATGCGGATTGGTGGGTCGTTCTCCTTCAGGGCCGCGGCGGCCTTGGCGTACTCAGGCGCGAGGTTCTTGCAGTGGCCGCACCATGGCGCGTAGAACTCCACCAGGAGCGTGTCGTGGGCCGCGATGGCCGCGTCAAAGTTGTCGTCCGTGAGCACGAGCACGTCGTCCTCCTCCTCCCACTCGGCGGCACGCACGAACACGCACGCGACCGCGAACAGCAGCACCAGCGCCGTCGTCACGCGCTTGAGCATCATCTTGCTTGGATTGGTCGTCGTCGGGAGCCGAGAGAAATCCAAAGTGCCCCAAGAGATCCACCCAACGGAGCTGCTCACTTGAAGAGCTACGTGGAGCCAGGTGAAGCGCATCCAAAATCGAAAGATTTGGCAAGAATCCAGCTCCAACCAGCCATTCCGCAGAGTCTTTGAGATGTGCTCAAAGAGACATCACACTCGAAGTTTGTAAACGGAGGTAAATGCTCAAGGAGCTTAGCAGCATAGTTGAAGTGAGTGAAGTGGCAGATCTGCCACGTGTTGTCTTGTGGTTGTGTCTTGTCTCGTGGTGTTTCGAGCTCTTGGTTTCGAAAACTGGGTGAGATGATTACGTCATATTTCGAAACAAGGTGGGAAACAGTGTAGCCACCAAGATTCCACGGATCCAGAGAAAATGGCCTTTCGGACATGAAGCTCTTGCATCACACGAGCTCCACGTCACACCCACCATGCAGTCCACGTGGAGCATTCTTCCATCCGTTTCGCTGCGTGTCTGCGAGAATCTACAGAAGAATCTGTCGCTTCTCTGCAGTAATAACAGAAGCTCACGATCAGAACGTTGTTTTTCTCGGCTCGGTTCGATGGATAGCATTCTATTTGTTCCTTGGTTCCGTTGTCTGTCTTGGTGGATGGTTGCAATGCGTCCACACGACTTAGACAAGTGCAAACACGTAGTCGCCGACGCCCAGTGCGATCGCCAGACACACGCCCTTGATGCGGCGACTCCGCTTCTCCTGCTGGGTCTCGTGGAAAATGTATCTGTTGGAATGCCCACACAAAAGCCATTCAATCCATTAGCGATCCAGCGACACCGGGAGCACAAATCCACAGGCATAAACGCACCGCTCGTCGTAGACGCCCTTGGCGTACACGCGCACGATGTCGTTGAGCTCGGGCAGCTCCGCCACTTGGCTCTCCTTGAACGACTCCCAGTGCGTGGTCTTGCCTTCTTCCTCCTCCTTCGCGGCGTAGTGGAACACGCAGCGGATCTTCTCCGGGATCTTGTCCTTCCAGTTGGTCTCTTCGATCGCGTTCGCAAGGATCTTGTCGTGTTTCTTGGGCAGATTGGCCACGTGCGACAGGAAAATCTCCTTGAACACCGCCCTCTGTGTGGCCACGATCGACTCCAAGATCTCCTTCGACTCGGTCTCATTCACGATCTCATCGCCGTCCTTATCGTGGACCTGGAACTGGTCTAATCATCATACGAAAACGACGCCATTCAGCTCTCTCCTTGCATCAATAACGCGCACAAGCAGTGGGCGTACATCGAATCCAGTCGTCGCCCGAGCCTTCGATCACTGTGGCCAGCAATCGCTCCACGTCTTCAGCCGCAATCTTGCCTTCATCACCACAAACTCAGTCAACAAACACGCATTAAACACCCAATAGCAGCGCAAGCGTACCATCCTGGTCGGCATCAAGGTGGCCGAAGTTCGAGCTCACGAGGGTGCACTTGTGGCGCGCCAGCTTGAGCTTGATCGCCTCAGTGTACGCGTCCTGCACAGCGCGCAGCTCCTCACTCGCGTCGTCTTCGCCCAACCCAACCGAGATCTTTGGCTGTTCACTGAGCAGCTCGGTCTCCGTCGTCTGGATGAACGCCGTCACGTCCTTCATCAACGCCTCAAACGCCTCCTGATCCACAGTCGTGAGGTTCTTCTGCTCCTGGTACGATTGGAACCACGTGCGGTAGTGGCGATCTCCCGCTTCGGTCAGAGCCTTGGCCGTCGCATTTGATGGGACCTGCTCTGTCAGGCGCTGCACAGAGCGGAGCGTCTTCATCTCCACCAGCTCCTCTGTATCATCATCCACCATTTCTCAACCATCAGAGACCGCTCTTTCCTGCTCGTTTGCTATCGTCTCCACGCACCGATCGGCTGCGGCTTGAAGACCCGCGTGAGCCGTGACAGCACGTCATTCGCAGGGGCGCTGGGCGTCGTAGTCGTCGCCGCAGCGGACGAGAAACGCCGCGCCTGCACGCGCATCAACATGGCCATTGTGGCTCGGGATTTGTCGATTGGTTTCGTGTGGAGTGACAACCACTCCCGACTAAGTACGATTATGCCGTCACTATTGCGTGACACAAGCTCTTGCTCCCGGGCAGAGTCGTGGCCTCGTTGTTGAAGAGCTCAAATGAGCTGCTGAATGAAGGTTATGCTGCCGCCAATCTCCTCGTGTCTATGGAGATGCTGGTGCAATGAGAGTTGGGCTCCTTGTTGTGTGGGCTAGTGGAGCCATGACTTACATTGGTCGCACTATATGCTCCAGAAACTCACGGAGAGTCGCGACGCTTGGAGGAAAGCAGCGCCTGCGACGCGTGGAGAGACCATGATGGAAAAGGAGGAGATCGCGATCCGCGTGATCAGCGTGGGCTATGCGCTCGGTATCCTCGGGCTCGTCATCAGGCTCCAGAGCGAAGACATCAGTACGCTTATCTATGGCAAAGGCTATCGCTTCCACACTGGAGACTCACGCTTGTGTGGTGCTGCTCTGTTGACAGATATCATCATGCTCGTCACCGTCTTTACGATGGTATTCACATGCCCCTTGTACGCCAATATCCTCTCCATGCACCGCATCTTGGTAGAGTCACGTGACTAACTCGCTCTTGCCTGCTCAGTCTGTGGGCGATCATTCGGTTCTGTCGCGCGTACGCTGCGCGTCGCCGCTTGGTCGTGCTGCCCACGAAGAAGGAAAAGAAGAAGCCGGATATCGCGACCGCCAAGGACAAGGCAGCCCCACGCACACAGGCCGAGATCTTGGCCGCGCAGCGTGAGCGAGTCAAGAATCTCCACGGCGTGGGGGACAAGAAGCTCAAGGTCAAGTCGCCCAAGCGCAAAGGCCCACCGCATTTGGACAAGAAGGCGTAGATAGAAATGTAAGGAAAATGCGATTCAATTGAAATTCTCTTGGCTATGGGGGTGTCCTAGGAGTCCTCTTGTGTGCCTCTATGCGTGGGGGCGCTGCGGGCTCTCGCGTGTGCTTCTCTCTTGCTGTATTTCCTATCAACAACTAATAAATAGCTATAGAAACATCGTCGTAATATTTATGAGGTGAGTAAATAAGGGTGGATGGCGGCCGACCCGGGGACCCTGGATATCCCAAGGGCTCTCCAGCCACACAGGTGGGGACAAAATAGACGGACGGACGGACGCGAGAGAAGCCGAGCGAGGGCTAGCAAGACCCACCACTCGAAGAGACTATGAGCGTCAGTGGAAGCGCTCGAAGACGCTCAGGCGCGGACTCGTCTCGTCCTTCTTGCTGGGCGTCGTCGCCGTTGCGGGCTCCGCCGTCGTGTCCTCGTTGGTGTCGGAAGTCGCCGGGGTCTCGCTGGTCGAGGCCGGGGCCGAGGCCGTGCTGGCCGTGCTAGTAGTGCTCGTGAAGAGCCCGGTGCCCTCGAGGCTCAACGAGAGCCCCGCAGGCCACTGCTTCTCGCCGAAGTCGCCGACCGACGAGGTGTTGAGCGAGGGGAAGTCCTTCCACAACTCGTCCGATTCCAAACCGTAGTCCTGCTTCTGGTCCGCGGCCGGCGAGTTCGTGTCGAGCGCAGGCGAGCCAGTGGCCGAGCGCGACTCGGCTGGCGTCGTGGTGATCGTGCCGAGAGGAGCGCTCGAGCTGGAGATAGGAGACGACGCAGGCACCGAGCCATTGGCCAGCGGGCCAATGACACCGCTGGCACGAAGCTGCGCCTCAGCCTCAGCAGGCGAGAGGGAGAATCTCATCAACGCGTCAATGGCGTCCTGGAAATCTGGGTACCCATTGCCGTTCGCGGCCATACCGTTCACACCAGCTGGCTGAGGAGGAACGGCGCCGTTGTTCGCGCCGACACCGTAGCCAAGCGGCGACTGCTGCGGTCTGGACGGAGCCGAGCCCCAAGGCATCGCCGCAGCGTCCTGGTTGAACGACGACAGCGGTGAGTACTCCTTCTGGTAGCTGCTGCTGCCGTTTCCGTTGCCGTTGGCGATGCCACCGTACAGGAAGGAGCTGCCCGACGGCGAACCACCGAGCGCGTCGTTGGTCGTGTTCTCCTGGAAGAACATACCACCCATGCCGCTCATGGATCCCGGCGGCGAGAACGGCGGCTGGCCAACGCCCTCAGTCTCTTCGTGGATGAAGCGGCAGCGGCTGCCGTACGGGCAGTGGCCCGAGCCCCAGTACGACTTGCACTTGGTGGTCTTGTACTTGGGGTGGCGGATCACGTGGCGTAGCTCCCCGATGCCGTGGGCAAACTGGCACTTGGCTGTTTTAAGATTCACAGGACACAGTCAGCATTTCCGTAACGTAGCTGTTGCGACGTAGAGCTCAGTGAGTGACGACATACCTCCATAGCGGCAGCTTCCGAACTCGGAGAAGCGCTTGCACAGCTCCGTCTTGTACAGCGACGACTTGGTGCCGTTCTTCGGGCTGTTCTCTTCGTTCATGTACGTGGGACTGCCCTCGTCGAGGCCGAGCGACTGCTGGCCCATCGAGTAGCCCGTGGACGACGTGTCGATCTCCAGATAACCGCCGTCCTTGTGCATCGGGTAGTAGTTCAGTTGGTCCATGGACGAGATCAGCATCGTCGTTGAGCAGCTAGCAATGCGAATGCGTCACACGAGGTGTCTCTGGATGAAGCGCGCGGATGCTGGATAGAATCCGGAAACGTGTTCTCTCTCTTTCTCGGGTTGGTCTCACCAACAAAACACAAAACACAAGAGACAACTGTTCTTGTTCTGCGTGGTGGATGGCACGAGGAGCAAGCTGGCCGAAACGAACTGGCTTGGTGTGGTCTGGCTATTGGGGACGGGAACAGGGACGCAGAACGGATCCGAATAAACGTGCGGGTTGCGAGTGAAGATGAGGAACTGGTGGGGAGTTTGTTGGCACCAATCGTCTCAACCGAAAATCCACAAAGCGTCTAACGGAGGACCGATGCGAAGATGCCGAGGGGAGTCGAGTCGAGTGCAAACGCCAAACGCTTGCAAGAAAAAAACTAAGGTGGCGTCCGCTCACAACCCAGGCCCGTCGTCTGCACAGGCAGGCACTCAAGCACGCCAACAACCACCTGGGCTCCGGCAGGCCGGCTCGAGTGGGGTCGGGTCCGGTTCGGAGCAGTGGACTGGGCCCGGACAACGCCGCGCTCCACTCTCGCTCTCGTTGGCTCCCGTCTGCCTTCCCCCTCCCCTCCGCTCCGCTCCCCTCCCCAAACACAGCCAAAGGCTGCTGGCGTTGTCTCCTCCCCCCACGAAGCCTCAACCCTCCATGGCGTTGCTTCAAAACCTCGTAATCGGAATCTTTTTCCACCTTCTTCCTGAGGTTTTACCTATTAAGCCTCGTTCAGATTTTTCCAACGGATATAACCTTGGTCTGGGTTTGAGCAGCAGAAATTTCCAGTCTGGTGCGTTTACGAGCCAGCTGGCGGATCCGCCAAAATGCACAGTCTGGAAGGCGCCATGGATTTTTACGGACCGTGAAGTTCGACGTGAACATATCATCACAACGTTCGATCTTAGGACACCGACCACATCAAGCCTACCCGTACCCGCATCTCTTCGTACTCGTGTTCCGGTATTCGGCAAAACCACCGTTGACTGTCGGTGACTCTTATGACGACCTGAAAAACCTCAAGTCCCCTTTTGAAAGTCAAAGCGGTTAGGTCACCTGCAGTGGGCGGACCACCTGGTTTAAACGTCATTTCAGCCAATCATAATCGCTTCATCCACCACCAGCCTCTCCACGTCAACCACCAGATGGTTCCCTCCTAAATCCGCCTCTGTAGACTGGCATAATACCGATCTTCTACCGGTATCCCATCGGTATCCTCACCTCCTCAAACTTGATCGTAAAGTTGAAGACCAGTCCGTCGTTTAGATCATGCAAAATGGATCATGCAGCACCAATGGAAGCGTCCGAGACTCCTCCGCTCGACGTCGATTATGAGCCCCATATGCATCTCAGCGAGACACTCGCCCCTGTGCATGAAGAGGAAGACGTGGCCGTCCCTACCTCCCATTTGAACCGTGAGGATTCGCCTTCTAACGCCGAAGAACCGCTGTCCAATCCACCCGAGAGACGCACCGCAAGCCTCACGATCAGCGCGACGGCCGCGGCTTCCGTGCTCTCGCCGCTGCGCAGCGCCGCTACCAACAAGCAGCTTCTGTTCATCAAGACCAGCGACTCGCCGTCCAGCCACCACAGCGAGCGTACGCGCCACCAGCACACGCGCAAGGTCACGCGCGACATCGCCGCGTTGGATTTCCTCCAGAATATCCCCATGGGTGCTGAGAAACTGGGCCACCACCACTCGCACGGCCACCACTACCACGACGGCCGCCATTTATCGCCTCCACGCATCTCGTTCCACGTGAAAGGCGATCCATCAGCGGCTCCTGGAGGTGAAGATCGTAACCCAGAAGACCCTGACGACCCCAATGGAGTAGAAGATAACGACAACGACAGTAACCTCACTGGAGGTTACTCGCGAGAGGATGAAGGCTTAGCTGGACGACGACTGCCGGGCTTTGAGGCCAAGATCGTGAGTATCCCACCGCCGTTCCGGTACCGCATGACCACGAAATACCCAGCAGCATCGGCAGTCGTGCGACGCTGGGAGAGTATGACAGCTCAGCAGGGCGTGCTGGACTCGCGTGTGTTCTTCTCGCGCGGGTGTGGGTACCCGCTCGCAGCGTCCACGCTGATCAAGTACAACGGAAACGAGACGTCGTCGTCCACGACCATGCGCAAGCGGTTCATGTCGGTGAGTAACCTCGAGCCCAGCAGCTACGACTGGCGCGGCAAGTCGTACTACCGCCTGCTCCACTCGACCTGGACGCCGTGTGCTCAGGACCGAGACTCGCAAGACGACCACCCCGTCGCGACACCGTACCTGCCCAACTATCTGGACGATCCAGAGTTCCGCCAGGGCCGCCACCGCCACGTCGTGCGTGGTGACAAGAACATTGGCCCTGTTATCAGCTCCATCTTGCTGTTTGTCAAGCCCCACGAGCTCAAAGAGGTACGTGGCTTGTTGTGGCTGATCAAACTGCGCGAAAGCTGACGGTTTGATGTGGAAATTGGTAGGAATTGAACAAGAAATTCCACGAAAAACACACGTGGCTCCACGATAACGAGCTCTCGCTGAGCAAGATCCGGAATCTCAAGCGCGAGACGCTGGCGACGTGCCAGCGAGTGGATTTGGAGGTCGCGACGGTCGCGCTGGCGTGTGTCTACTTTGAAAAACTCGTCCTGAGCCACGTGAGTTTGCTTTGGTTTATGAAGATGTGGAGATTCTCTTACTAACTATGTTCCTATGGCTTGGTACCAGTACGTGGACAAGCCGAACCGCAAGCTCTACATGTCTGTGTGCTTGCTGCTTGCTGCGAAATTCAACGAGCCAAAGGCATCGGACGCCATGAAGCTCACGATCAAGCAGATCCTGGCCGAGATTGACGAGACCCACTCGCTGCCATCGCGCGACGTACTCACGACCGAGTTCAAGATCTACGCGCAGCTCTCGTTCAGTCTCCACGTGCCTATCAGTGAGATCCAGCCCCACTTCACACGCCTGCTCAAGATGATCGAAAGCAATCCACGCAAATACCTCGACGAAGACGTGTTCAACGAATACTCGAAGCTGATCCTCGAAGAGAAGACGGCGGCAATGCTTGCGAACCGTGGACCGGCAAATGAGACTGTGATGTCGATCGATGGGGAGACCCAGGACGAAGGCACGGACGCTGAGGCACTGATGAGCGACGAAGACTTGGAGGAGATGGATGATGATGAGGGCCTTCAATCGCCGACTAGAGCAGGAGAAGAAAGCGGTGGCGACACGCGAATGAAGCGCCAGGAAAGCGAAGGCTCGAGGCGGCGGAGCAGTGTGCCGCCCTGGCATCGCTTCCCATCGTTTGCTCAGTGGTGGCGAGAGCGACGGTGGGACACAGCTCAGCAATCGCAGTCGGAAGCTGTCCATTCACAAGCTCCACCAAAAACGGACGCCACGGAGACAGAGGAGGCAGAACGTTCAATGGGCGAACAAGAGGCCATCATACAGCACCGCAGGAGACGGAGTAGTTAGATTACTGGAAAGCAAACAGCAAGTTGGCCGAGTCGCCGCCTCCGAGCACCTTGACACGTTCAAACAGCACGTCGACGACGTCGCCGTGCTTGGCTGGGTCGTCGAGTTTGATCCCGTGGCGAGCGGCGCGCTTGCTCTCGCTCACGAAGCCCTGCATCTCGTCGATCGTCACGTAGATGGTCTGCTGCTGCTCCGTGTCGCTGTTGAACACCTCCACGCGGAACGTTTTCTGCTTGGGCACGAAAAACACGGACACGAAAAACGAAATGTGCTGCACCATGCGCACGCCCTGGTACCACAGCTCCTGGTCAGAAAGCGACGACCGGTCCACGCTCGGCTGGGACGAGTTGCTCGTGGACATGGGTCTTCCTGGAGAGATCGCCATGTAGTTGTGGCCCCCCGACGTCTCATTCATGGCACGGAACTGCTGCTCGATCTGCATCGACGACGACAGCAGCTCGTGCCGCTTCCACTCATTGGCCTTCCGTGCGGACATGGGCGGCTGCTGAGTTGATCCGCTTGCTGTGTTGGAGCTGCGTCGCTGGCCAGTCTCCTTCTCCAGGTCGCTCACGAACCGCTCCTTGTGGGCAGTGCCCGTGCCTGTCTTCAGCCGCGACGACGTGAGCTCACGCGGCTTGTCCGGGCGCATGGGAACCACCACGGACGGTGTGAAGGCGCTGTTTGCATTGCGGACACTCGCAGTGAGAGGCGTCCGCGGCGTCATGAGCATGGGCGTGGCAGTGAAGCCGTTGGTCACGGCATTAGCCAACGCCAGCGCCTCGTACCGCTCGCAGTCAAGCGTCTCCACCTTCCGCACAAGCTCTTCGCGCTCGCGTTTGGCTTCCTCCAGCGCCTTTTGCAGCACGGCTTCAATCTGCATGCGTTCGGCACTGAACCGCTCCACAAACTCGTCTTTCACGACGCTCGAGGCCTCCACAGCCTGCCGGGCAGCGACTTCCGACGCCAATTGCATCTCCATGGTCATCATTTTCGTCTCGGCGTCGCTGAAAACGCCTCCGTGATTCGCCAACGACTGCTTGAGCGTCTCTACTGTGTGCTCCATCGCGTGGGTCTTGTCCACCAGCTTACGGTTCACGCTCGCGACGTACTCGCGGTGCAGCAGCAGCGCAAAGTCGATCGCCGTCTCCTTGTCTGTGAGCTGCTCGCAACTGGGGAGCTCTTGAGAGGTGCCCGCAAATGCACTGTCGTTGGAGATCTGAGTGAGTGACTCAAGCAGAAACTCCTTGAGTGCCTTGAGCTCTTTTGTGCTCGCCATCACCGACTGCGTGAGCTCCACGGAGATCTCGCCTCCCGTTCCAGTCGCGGTTGATCGGCTGAACGTTGACGTGTTGAGAATGTCGGTGGCCAGGCGAATGAGCCGGTAGATCGTGCGGATCGCCGCGTTGTCTCGCTGTGTGAAAGCCTCCAGAAGCTGTGCAATCTTGGTCTCCGATGCGTGCGATTCTGACGCGTTTTCCACTGCAGCGACGCGACGGAACTCGAACTGCTCGGCCTGTTTTGCCAACGCGGCATTAACAGCCTCAGCGACAGCTTCGTCTCGTTCGTGAGCTTTCTTCCTGAGTTCTTCGCTGTGTTGAGACTCTGCTGCCACGCACCCACGAGCGTCGCCGTGCGGGCTGTCGTTCCATGCGATCGACGCCTGCTTCGCCGTCTCAATCCGCTGCAAAGCCTCTTCATAAACAGCGATTCGACCAGAATCGAGATGATTTTGGAGCCCGTGAGTCGCCAGAAACTCGCGTTCTTGAGCCAATTCCTCTCCTACCCGTTTGCTCGACTGCTCCCTTTCAGCAGAGATCTCGTTTTGGATCGTTTTGAGCTGCTTCGCGGTCTCAACTAATCGCGTGGCGATCTCTGAGCGCCCATTAGTGATCTCAATGCCCTCCCGCTCCAGCAGCGCACGCTCTTGTTGCTCTTGCAGCTCGCGCTCCATCTTGTCCTCGATCAGCATGTGCTGAGCATCCAGCAGCGTCTTGTAAACCGCCATGCGAGAGGCGAACGCGTCCGATTCCGAGCCAAATGACAGCTTGTTCTCCTGCAAAAACGCCGCTTCTTGGGTGAATTCGCTGTGATTTCGCTCATCTCGTTCACGAGCAGCCGCCGCCTCTCTCAAGAAACGCTCATACACAGCCTCACGCGGTTCGTCGTCACTCCACGCTACTCTGTGGCTGGCCAAGAACTGTTTTTCATGCGCAAGCGCGACTTGCAGTTCACGCCGTTCGTTGTCCAGAAGCTGGGCACTGTGTGAAGCCTGGCCTTCCAGCTCTTTTGTCTGCTGCTCAAGCGAAGCCTTGGCTTGGATCAGCTCTCGCACGACCTCCACACGGCTAGGTAGTTCATTTTCACTGTCGTCACCGCGCAGCAGCGTCTCTTCTTCAGCAATTGACGCCTTCATTTCAGCGTTTTGCACTCGAAGCTCTAGCAGTTCAGCCACAAGTTTACTGAGACGGTCAACACGATCGACGAAATGTCCATCTTCCTGCGTGGTCTCACTCTCAATCTCGCGTTGAAGCACTGCGTCCTCTTCCTCTTGACGCTTCTGCATTGCTTCCAGTCTCTCTTCTAGCTGTTGTGCTCGTTCCTGAGCGTCTTGTTTGTCCTGCAGCAGTGCCTCACACTGTGTGAGGGTCTCCTGAAGCCGCTGCATCAGCTCATGCGGAGATTCCGAGCTGGCTGCGAACGGCAGCTCCTCGCGCATCTGTGCGAGCAGCTCTTTCAATCGACCGCTGTCCTCAACCGCACGCTGGACCCCTTGTTGAATCGCATCTACGCCCAGCACGAGATCTGCACTGACTGCCTCTGTGGTATCATAGTCTGATCCAGGGACTTTCACGACGCTTTGGAGGAACCCGACGAGCGCTGGCAGCTCCAGCAAAGGATCCGAGAGGCCGAGCATGCCTTGTAGTTGCTCAACAAGGCCGAGCCGTTGGGCAATCGAGTCACTGAGTATCTCCACGTTGTCGAACGGCCCGGATTGCTCGCTCACCAAGCCCATCAGACGACTCACGAGTGCGTCATAGTCCTGCAAATGGTGAGCGACTTCCTCCATGGACGAGAACACCGACAGCGAGGCCTTGAGTCGCTCGTGCGGTTGACTAGAAGCACTTACATCACTGCGAAGGCTTTCGTTTGAATCGCTGGCTTGAATACGAGCCGTTGCATCGAAGAACGCGAGTCGTCCTGTGAGTCGAGAGAGCACAGCGAGGCACTGGAGCACTGACGGCAGATCATGGCGAGGATCCTGCAGGCGGAACAGCTTCCGTGACAGCGACAGCAGCGCGCAGTGGTCTCGTACGAGCTGCGTGAGCTCCACAGCGAAGTCCAAGGAGCTCTGCTCGGCCTTTTGCTTCTCCTTCTTAGCACGAGGGCTCATGTTGTGGGCCTTAGTCACCCAGTGAGCAGCCTCCGACAGGATCCGGTGGTGGTCACTCATCACGAGCGAGATATCGAGCAGCGAGTCGGACAGCGCACCACTCGGGCATGGCTTGAGACTTGTTGCTGTCTCCTCGTGGCCCGTGTGGGCACCATCCATGGGAGCCAAGGCATCGTCCGATAGCAAGAGAAGCTCCTGGTGGGACTCGTCAAGGTCTCCGATATTCTCTTCGGTCTCTGCTGGCGCAATATCCACAGTGGGCGTCGGCGTTCGTGTGAGCATTCCACGCACTGAGAGCAAACTGCTCGAGCTGCTGGTGTGACTTTGGTCATTGTTGATGGCCGTGGCGTCGGCTTCTTCTTCTAGAATTGTCTGCGCAAACTGCGAGATGAGACGCAGCTCGTCCACAAACGCGACAATCGACTGAGTGCGCATGGCCAACGACGATTCTTCGGCTTCTCGGCGACGTGAGGAGGATGACAGCGACTCAAAGGCGTGGACAACGTGCATCAGCTCACGCACTGCGTCTGCGAGATGCACGCTCAAGAACTGCTGAGGCTGCTGAAGCTGAGACTCAGGCCACTCTAGCGCGTGGGAGATCTCGCTGAAAAACGCTCGTCGTTCGTCCAGCAGCGACGACACTTGATGGCTCATCAGCGAGTTACTCGCATCGTCAAGAGGCGGATCTGTGGGTTTTGAGTGGATGTGAGCGGTGATAGTGCTTCGCAACCACGCGGCCTCCTTCAGCACAGGCCCAAAGTCTTCAAGACACTGCAGGCTCTCAGTCTCCAGCAGCTCCCTCGCTGACTGGAGAAGGTGCTGCTGGGACTGCGTGAGCGCCTTGTGATCGTCCACTACACCGAGAAAGGCAACAGCTCGTGCGGTGTGGATGTCTACGGTCTCATCTCCACTCGAGTCGCTGTCAAGCTCCCGGAGTCGAACAAACACCGGCGTATACGCCTCCAGCGCATCGCAAAGAGTGCTGATTGATGCGCTCGTGGTCTCCACATCGAGGAGCTCACCCACGTGCCGCTGGAGACCTGTGTGCTCCTGAAGTTTGTCGTCGATTGTCGCAGTGTACGTGTCAAGTGCACGGCAGAGCTCTTCATGCGAACTACTATCGCCAGTCTCCGAGGCAATCAGCTTGGAAGCTTGCTGCTGCAGTTCTGCATACTGCTGAAGCTTCTGCTTCACCGTCGTCTCAATTACCAGTAGCGACGACTCGGACAGGTCCGAACTTCCTGTCGATGCTGCTGCGATCTGCTGCAGCACGCCAAGCGCAGCGCAGGCGTCACGAACTGAAAGCACAGCCCGAGACTTGTTGATGGTCGCAGCTGAGTGGCGCACGCGCATCAGATCTTTGAGTGTGGAGAGCAGATCCGCTTCATCGCGCAGCTCAAAGTCGCTCGGCAGCTCAGTGTGGAAATCTTCACTCACGAAAGTCTCCAGCTGCTGCTTGACCAGCGACAGCATCGGCCCAAGACGAACGACTCCGACGTTTCCACCACCACCCCCGAGAGCTTCCGTCTCCTTCTGGCTGTCATTTTCATCTGGAGCTTCAGTATCGCCAGCGTTCTCGTTGTCTTGTCCACTGCTGAGCTGCTGTCGCTGCATATCCATCAGCAGCAGCATCTCCTTGCGGACGCTCTCCATTGTAGCCTTGCGAACACGTAAAACCTCTTCGCTTTCAGCGATCGCCTTGTCCTTTTCAGCGATTTGCTGTTGCAGCACAGCAACTTGTTCAGCAAGACGCTCGCTTTCCAGTCGTGATTCTTCCAGCAGTGTTTCCAGTCGAGTTTTCTCTGCAGCAGCCTCCACAATACGCCCTTCAGCCTCAGCCAACTGGGTTTGGGACGCTACTTCTGCTTCAGCAACTCGTTGTGTGTGCTCTTCTTGCAACGATGCGATCGCCTGGTCTCGCTCTCGTCGCGCTGACTCTTGAGCTAACGCCAGCGCCTGCGTGAGCTCTTCGCGAACAGCCTCCGTTGCCTGCTGATGGTCCTCAGTCAGTTGCTGAAGCCAGGCAGCATGGCTGGCAGCCAGCAGTTCAAGCTCATTCTTGGACGCCTCCAGATCGGTTTTCAACGCAGCGACCTCAGTCTCCCGCGCTTGCTCCGCCTTCGCCAGGACGCTGCCAATCGTCTTCTTTCCGTCTTCTTCAGCTTGGCGCAGCTCGTCCACCGTACGCTGAAGCTGAGACTTCGTTACCACGTGAGCGTCTTCCTCTCGCTTGAGCGTCTTCACTAGATACTGCAGCTGCAGGTTCGCTTCATTGTGGGCTTGGCTGGTTTTGGCTTTGTCACTTTGTTCCGTCTTCACCGCCGCTTCTAACTCGCTTACACGCTCTTCATAGCCTTGGGCAACGTGCTGAAGATGGTCTTCAGCATCCCTCAAGTCCCTCAGATGGGCGTCGGACTCTTGCTCCACCGCATCTTCTAATGTCTTGACCTCTGCTTCTCTCTCAGCACAAACCAATTCACTGGCCGCCAGTTTCTCTTGAAGCTGCACAAGCTTCTCGCGTTGCATGAGGATCTCGTCCTGCGCTTCTTGGATCCGCAGCTCTTGTGCTGCGAGCGATGCTTCCAGTCGCGCACAGTGGTCCTGCGCTGCCTGGAGACGCTGCTGAGTCGCCGTGATCTCATTCTCCTTCTCTCGCAGCAGGCCACTCAACGACGACGCGTCACTCGACACCGCCATCATGACCGCTTCCTTTTCACGTAGCTCTGTTCTTACCTGTTCCAGAAGCCGCTCCAACTCGTCCACACAAACAGTCTTAGCCTCCACTTCCGCCTGTGTGAGTCGCTGCTGCTCCTCCTGCGCTGTTCGGTCTATAGTCAACGCCTCTTCCTGACTGGCCAGTTGAGTCACGAGAGCACTCAGCTGGTCCGTGACTCTCCTTTTCTCCTCGGTCACCTCAGCGAGTGAACCCCGCAGTGAGCTCGTCAGTGTATGGCTATCACCTAGCGCAGCCTCGACCCCTTCCATCCGCTTCAGCGAGTCTTTCAGCGCTCCGATCTCCAGCAGCATCAAGTGCTTTTCGTGGCGTAGCCGCTCGTCCTTCTCCGCCGCCGTCATCTCCATGCGTCGCTGGTACTGGCAGTGAACGTCTTCTACCAGCATCACGCCTCCTTCGATGCGTTCTCGCTGGCGCTGCTCCACGCTCTGCAAGTTATTCAACTGGATTTGCAGACGCTGCTTCTCGCTGTTCAGCAACTGCTTGTCCTTGGTGAGAACAGCCACTTCCTTCTCCTTCTCCAGCAACTGGTCGCCCAGCTTCCGTGCGTCTTCCAGATACTGAGTGGTCTCCACCTTCAGCAATTCCATGCGGCGACGCGTCTCATCGCCCTGACGTTGGGAAGACGCAAGCGACGACTCGAGCCGAGCGATTGTCTCCTGGTGGATGTCATTCTTCTGCTTGAGCTCGGTCTGCGCAGCGTGGAGCCGTCGAATCTCGCCCTGCTTAAGCTCCATCTCGCCAGCACTGTGCTCGTGCTGGAGCTTCATGTCCATCTGCAGCCGCTTCATCTCCAGCCGCAGCGTCTCCATTTGCAGACGCATGTTCTCGATCTTGAGCTCCGAGTCCTCTAGCATCACGGCCTTGTGGTGCACGTCCTCCTCCACCATCGACAGGCGGCCGCTTTCCAGTCGCAGAGCAGTCTTGGCATCCTCCAGCTCCTTGGCCTTGGACGACAGCGTCTCAGCAGTGAGCTCCAGGATCTCCGTCTTGCTGTTGACGTTCTGGATGGTATCTAATAGCGCTGCGTGGAGCTTTTCGATCTCTTCATCGCGGCTCTTGATCACAAACGTGAGCTCCAGGATCGTGTTCGATTTCATGTGGCGGTCTTCCTCACTCGCACGCAGTTCCTTCTTGAGCTTATCGATCACCGCGTCCTTCGTGGCACCCGCAGTCTCCAGTATAGCGATTGCCGCCATCGTCTCCTCCAGGCGCATCCCAAACTGCGTGCGTTCTTCCTGCGCTCGCTCTAGGATCAGCACTCGATCTGCCTGCAGCCCACGCTCACTGGATTCCAGAACCTCAATGCGATGAGCACTGGCATCCAATCGCTGTGTCAGCTGACTCGCTGCTTCTTGGTGGCGCTTCTCCGCCTCTCGCATCGCAGTCTCCAGAGCCAAAACTCGTGCCGCGTGGGCTTCACGGAGCTGCTGAATGGTTTCATCTCGCTCTTTCGCACTCTTCTCCAGCTGCTCGGCAGTCACACGACGCAGAAACTCAAGGTCCGATTCGTACCTCAGCACGAGACGATCACGCTCACGCTTGGTCTCATCTTGGAGCGACTGCAGCTGCGCTTCATGGTGCTTCACCGCTGCCTCACGAGTCGCCATAGTCTTACTATTCAGCATCTCAAGCTGATCAGCGTGGCTGGATCGCAACACTTGGAGCTGAGACTCGTACGACGCGACCGTCGACGTTAATTCAGCGTCGTGGTTGGCTCGCAGCTCACACACTTCGTCTGTGTGGCACTTGAACAGCATCGCGTTTTCCGCAGCCATTGTTGTTGTTGTCGTTGTGAGTTCGGCTGTGAACCGAGTCGTCAGCTGCTGAACTTCCGTGGTGTGCTCGCTCTTCGCTGTTGCTAACTCCTCGTTCAGCTCGCGCACACGACGCGCAAGCTCACTCTCCAGCCTGCTGACTTCATCAGCATGACGCTGCTTTAACTCAGCGATTTCAGCAGCGGTCTCGCGCTCTAGATTCGCCTGTTGAGTCGCGTGCTCGGCCTTTAAACGCTCAATTTCAGCAGCTGCAGTGTCCTGTGTCTCCTTCAGCTCGGTTGTGAGTCTGTCTGTGACTTCAGCGAGTGTCGATGCTGACGCCTCGAGCAACTTTTCAATCTCCTCCGCTGAAGATGCTTTCAAATCGCTGATTTCTCGCTCAGACGAAGTCCGGAGCCGCTCGTACGCCGTCTCCGACAAGCTACGATACGTCGCCATCGCTTCTTCGCTCTTGGCTCGCAGTTCTTCGATCGCGGCTTGGCTACCACGCTCAAATCGCTCTCGTTCAGCATCCGTACGCACGCGCAGCTCCTCCAGCTCAGCTGACGCCTTCTCTTGATGGTGCTGCAACTCGTTCGACGCCTTCTCCTGCTGCTGCTGTAGCTCATCGGCCATGCGCTGCTTCAGCGCCTCAATTTCGTCCAGACAATTCTTCTCCAGCGTCGCTGACTGCTGCTCCAGCTCGTGGATCTGCTGTTGGAAAACCGCTTTTAGCTCCGCGATCTCGCTGTCATGCGCCTGCTCAAGAGCCGCTCGCTCCGCCACGTGCGCCTCCATCATCGCCAGTCGCTCGTCCGTTTGCTGTGTGAACATGCGATCAAAATCCTGCACCATCTTCTCACGTTCCGTAGCGTGAAGGTCGTGGAGCGTCTCGATGTCGTGGGATAAATCCGCCAACGCAACTTTTGTCTGTAGGTTTATCGCCGTCACCGCTGGGATTTCGGTCTGCAAAGCATCGAGATGCTGCGTCGCTGTGGCCGAGATCTCCAGAAATTTGTCCGTGTTGGCTTGCAGAGCCGTCCAGTCAATAGCGTAGAGCTGCTCGGTCGCGAGCAGGCTCTCTTCAGTCGCAAGAAGCCGTCCAGGTGTGAGCACCGACGCGCCATCGGCGTGGAAAAACGTATCTAACGCAGAGCTGGACGTCGATAGCGTCGATAAGTCACTGGTCTCAGGTACAGGACTGCGAGGCGTGCTCCACGCGGTCTTTGCAAGTGATGGTTCAACCGATGAAGGCCCACTCGGCTCATTAAACGACGGTGGTGCTGGACGCAGTGCGAGTGGCGGTGGCTTAGCGTTGTTGTTGTTTGCATGTAGCGATGGTGGGTGCGGCGCCAGCGGCAAGCCGACAGGGATCTGGCGCGCACGCGGTGAGAACGGCGCGAGCTCGTCGTGGCTGCTGCCGTGGTTGTTGTTTGGCTTCAGCTTGGGCAGCGATACGGCCTGGCCGCTCGACGCCTTGGGGCTTGTATGGGCATGGGGCGTTGTCGCGACTTTGATCTTGGCGGCACCGCGCGGCCGCGCGCGGCCAACAGAGCCTCGTGAGTCGGCCATTGTCAATGGCGTCGATTGCCGCCTCTGTGGGTGAGTGCAACGGCTCGAGTATGGAGCGACAAACTGCGCGCGTTGACCGGCTACGAGAAGTTACAAAACGCCGAGGCGGCTCTGCTAGCAGTCCCTAAACAGCGCTTTTCATTTTTCAAAATTAGATACGGCGAGTGAGTGAACCGCATTCATCGTGGTGCTTTCGATGTATTGCTGCCTTGAGTGTTTGGCCGCCTGGGACGCTGGGCAACAAGGTGGTGAGTTATAGAGAAGCTCGGCTGGCGGAGTAGCGACTCGACGGCCGTGAGTCGCTGGACCTTGGCAGCTCGGTTCGAACCCCGCGGTGTCGCCAGTGTTGGCGATCTTGTCTCTTCTTCATCGCTGGCATTGTCCTCCTGTAAAGCTGAAAGCAGACTCGCACAGGAGGAAGTGAGTGCAGACTCAGGACTTCTCAGCGTGCGTGGAGATGGAGACAGAGTCGCGGCTGAATGAGGCCGATCACTGCTACGTGCTGACGGCGGAGGCGGAGTGGGTGACAAGCAGTGGGTCTTCGTAGGCGACGACTGACTCACGATGATGTGTCTTGGTGACGGACACGATGTAGATGGCAGTGTCAGCGGTGGAGGAAGCGTCGGTGGCGATAGATCTTGTAGCGCGTTATGGTAGAAAACGCCCTGCAGAGGCCTTGTTGCTGGCGAGCTCTGAGGTCGTTTGCCAGGCCGCTGCTGTTCGTGATCACGCTTTGCCCGTCGTAGTTTGCCACTCGTAGGCCTCTTCGGCTTCGCTTTTGCTTGTAGCACAACGGTCACTCGCTTGATCGCTTGGTCGATCGCATCTGCAACCATGTCCTTGGCCGCTTTGTCGATCTGTTCCTTCTTGATACGCTGCGCTTCGTCCTGGAGTTTTCGGCGCGAGTGTTTAAACGCGCCCGCTACAACATCCAGAAACCGCAGCTTCGGCTGCCCAGCGTCTGCGCATTTGGATTTCTTCCTCTCCTTCTTACGCCACACACTCACGCGGTGCTGCAGTCTCCCCATCACAGCCAGAGCACTGGACACGCGACGCCACTTGGTAGCTTCCTGCTGCCGCGTTGAGTACTGCTGCGCTCTCTCTTTACGGCGATGGAACGGCACGAATCTCGAGCGAGTGTCTGCTCTATCGACTTCACAATCGTCACGAGCTGCTTGAGTCAGCAACGTCGTGTGTGCCCAGCCACAGGCAACCTGCGTGGCGCTTTCATTTGCTGGTAGTGGGATGCGCTCAGGTAGACACCTCTGGTCGAGTCTCGTGGACTGCTCGCCGCTGAGATCTAATCCCCAGACGTACGCGTTGCCCGCCCACGTCACGCACGCCGAGTGGAACTCTCCGAGTGACACGTCGACAACACCTTCTCGTATGAAAGGCTGGAACTGCACGAGGCACGGACGCTGCCGCGTTCGCTTGTCTCCGAGTCCTAGCTGTCCGAATTCGTTGGCTCCCCACACGTACAACAAGTCGCGGTCCGAGATAATCGCTGTGTGACGCGCGCCGCACCGAACAGCCCGTGCTTTCACGCCCATATCATTCAGTGAAAGCACTTGTGTGGGCCGCAGTTCGCAGTCGCTTTGGCCTTGGCCGCCCAGTGGTACGCCCAGTCGTCCGTCACTTCCGCATCCCCACATGAAAACGTCGCCAGTATTGAGCACGCATCCACTGTGGTTCTGGCCTGCAGCAATATCCAGGATCGAGGAGTCACGAAGAGTTTCAATCAGCACGGGCGTGCAGCTGCGCCAGCCTTTGTGCTGCTGCAGACGATGGCCAATGCCAAGTTGACCTGCTTGGTTGTAGCCCATGGACAGAATGTGTTGCTGGTGCGTGACGAAGAGCGTGTGGAAGGCCCCGCACGCCACTTGTGTCACGTTGGTCGCACCGTGGTCCAGGATCGCGTGCTTGATGCGCAGTGCGCGCTGGTGGGAAGCCGCCTGACGAAACAACGCGGCCGTGAACGTCACTTCGTGCGGTGTGTCGACGTTCGTGTAGTCGCCCAAGCCAAGTTGTCCGTACTTGTTGTTGCCCCACGTGAAGAGCCTGCCCTGGGCGGTCACAAATGCTGCGTGGTGCTTGCCACACGACACGCTTACGACACTGAACGGCTCGCTGCCTTGCAACATCAACTGCGAAGGCGGCAGTGAGATGGGTACGGGATCGACCATCGGCGTCGTGGAGCCGATGCCGAGCTCTCCGTTGGCGTTCATACCCCACACTAACAACGTCTCGGTGCCTCCCGGGGGCTTCACAACCACAGCTGAGAAGCTGTTACCTGCAGCCATGTGGCTCACGAACAGTGGCGGAGCTATCTCTGCAGGCGGACCTCCCGCCGATGGGCCACTGAACGAGAACGAGAAGTCGTCGTCAGGATCAACGAGTGCTGCGGCAGCTGCAGCGATGGACGCTGCTGTGGATGGAGTCGTGACGCTGGACGCAAGCGCCTTGGCCAGATCGATGCTTCGGTTCGCCGCGAGTCGCGGCTCCATGATCTCTCCCTTGGCGTTCTTTCGTTTGTGGACGAGCGCACCTCCCAGCGAGAGCAACGACCCGACACAGCTTTTCTCGGTCTTGATCACGACGTTGGGCGTGTTGATGCGGTCGTAGTTCTTGTCGAGACTGAACACGCGATGCAAAATCATGTTCGTCGCCTCCCACTGCTCCACCATATCCACGCGCACGATCTGCGGCTTCGAGAAGTTGTCGGGTGTGAACACTAAGCGGTCGCTGGACAGCTTCAGCACGACGCCTTTGGCAGCGGGTGTGTCGCTACTGAACTGTAAGTGCACCACGACAGTCGACGAGCATTGCTCGCCGAGCGAAAGAGCATAGTAGGCCGACGCGCCGCCGTACGTGACAGTGAGATACGTTGTACTGAGCACCAGTCCATTGGATCGATTGAACGCGCTGGTCGTCCGCCGTCGAGTGTTCAAAACATCACTGATCTCGGCGACAGTGTCGTCCAGCTCCTGGAGCGACTCGTCCTCGGTTTCCCCAGCTTCCACCGCACGCCCAGTGGTGAGACCGTGGCCATTCTGATGAGCAGACGCTGGTGGCAAGGATCTGCCTGCGCTGGGCGCCGTGCGAGGCACTCGCTCCCGCCTCTCGCTGTCCATGGCATGTCGAAGCAGTCCGCAGACGCACAAGCACTCGTGATTGGCCACAGAGTTATGAATAACTTTGCGGCATGTTGTAACCTCCCGACGTCAACCTTGGCCGTGAATCACGGCCACTGACCGCATTGCAGTCTGTGGCAATCTACAGTACAATGCGGTTTAGTGGATAAGAGGTCCACTGACCGCCTTTCTCGCATTCCACGGCTGCCTATCTTTTTGTGGTACAACGACTTGGCACTCTCCTTTCTTCGAAGCGCAACGCAGATTCTGACGCA
>JAADXI010000247.1:0-29387 GCA_023337615.1 Pythium brachiatum | reverse complement strand
GTGCGACCCTGTCGCTCACGCCGTAGATCAGACGACTTCAGCACATCCGCAACAAATTCTATGAACTCAATCGTATCCTATCGAGGCGTTATTCATAGGCGGCACAGGGGCTTCAACTTCGGCAAGTTGTGTGTGACGTCCTTGGCAGCACCAGGTTCATACGAATAGTTGGGTCGAGAGCACGAACTCCTTATTATAGATGGCGGCGCCAAGGAGCCCCATCCTCGAACATGGCCACGAATATCGCGCATACGCTACACGGTATGATCCGTTCAACGAGGAAGTTCGAAGGATTGGTATGAACACGCTAGAGTAAACATGGCACCCGAAGTTATAAATGTTGCTGCAGCACACACGTCGTCAGTGCGTTCACAATTCCCTTGGTTTTCAGGCTGGACAAGTCGAAACATATCCTCGTGAGAAAGTCCACAGCAGCCGTTGGAGTTTCCAAGATGGCTACGGTCACTCTTGTGCAACTTGTGACATTCTGTAAGTTTTAGGTTTTGCAAACAGTGAGAAAATTGTCAGCGATGGGTTACATTTCAATAGTAGCCCCTACTCCGAACCCATCGCCCGTAGGACGCACACTCCTGTGAGCTGTTGGGACCGTAACCGTTCCCACAGCTCCGGAATCGCGCCATCACATTCTTTCCTCAACGGAACCAAGGCAACAACTTTGTTCACTTCGATTTCGCCAACAAAACACGCGTGCATTCGTTGGCGTTTTCCAACGAAAATGGAGGTGCAATATGACGGCCAGAACGCCTTCGCTGCCGCCGCTAATGGCGACTTCCCACTCATCGTACTGCTCTGGGGTATGGCCATGGCCGCGCAGCCTAAGCCCGCAGACCTGCTGAGCGCCACGGACGCTCACGGCAACAGCATCATGCACCACGCGGCCGCCGTCGCGCTGGAAGGAAACACCAGCATCGTCCACTTCCTCGTGCAGCAAGCGCAGGGCGCCGGCCGCGACGTCGCCAGCGTCGTGGACGCACGCAATCTCGCGGGCGAGACGCCGCTCATGTGAGTATATCTGTGTACTCTCTGTGTGGGGAACACTGAAGAAAACTAACCGTATATCTCTATGGGTGGATGGTCATGATACTAGTCGAGCGGCGCATGTGGGGAACCTGCGTGTGCTGGACGCGCTGGTCCAGTTCGGACGCGCGGACGTGACGGCGCGCGACCGCGAGGGCAACAAAGCGGCGCACCACGCGGCGGCGCAGGGCCACTTGTGGGCGCTGCATTATCTGCTAGAGGCGGAGCACCGCAGGATGCCAAATCTGGAAGTCGCTGCGCTTGGCGGACGCTGTGAGAAGAAGAGATGCGTGCTGCACTACGCGTGTGCGGGAGGTGAGAGAGAGTGATGTGTTCGTGGTGGTGGCGTGGTGTGCTCATTGGGTTTGTGGTGATGTAGAGCACAAGGTGGTGGTGCAGTACTTGTTGATGAAGGGATTCGATCCGGAAACACAGGACGACAACGGTGCGAGTCCACTGAGCGGCGCAAAGGAACGTCAGGTGCAGTGGCTCGTGAAGCTGCTAGAAGAGAAGGACCGGTCGTTCACTGTGGTGAGTCCTGATATTTTGTTAGGTTTATTAGAATGGTTTATTGATTGTGGGATGTCTTTGTTGTAGCCTCCGACAAAATGCAGGACAACACGGCTGTGGTTGGTGCTACTGTATGGCGCACTTTTGTTCGCGGTGCTCTCGACCAGTTATTATCTGCCGTGGTGGGTCGCCGTGCCGTTCATTGTGGTAGTGTTGTGGAGATCGCTGTCCAAGTTCCGGGCTCCCCACGGCCATGGAGGCCACAGCCATGGGAGCAAGGATCCCGATTCAATCCACCCATCGAAGCGGAATATGATGGTGCCTGGAAGCGTGTCACTTACCAAGTCATCGGTCAAAGACGCCTCGAAGAAGACGGCGTCTTCCTCATTCCCTGCGATTCTTCTCAAGCCTCAGCCCGAGATGATCGTGGGAGTGTGGGTGGGCTGGGTGCTGACCTTCACGTTCTTCCACGTTGTCGTGTGGGTGGATTCGTCGTACGCGTTCATCGTCAGCGACGGGAAGCCGTATCTCGCTGCGCTGTGGGGACTGGAAGTCGTGTTTCTGGCAGTGTGGGCACGTCTCGCCGTGCTGTGCCCGTCGGATCCAGGCGTCGTCAACACTTTCCAGCACGACGTGACTGAGATGCTCGCGAACGCCGTCAACGGTGTCCCGCCTCCACAGGCTTCTCACTGCCGCACGTGTTTCATCCGCAAGCCCATTCGCTCCAAGCACTGTGCGCAGTGTGGTGTCTGCGTGGGGCGCATGGACCATCACTGTGGGTGGATCAACCGCTGCGTCGGATTCGGCAACCACCGTCTCTTTATGGTCTTTCTCATCGTCCACCTCATCATCCTCTTCGGCTACATCGCACTCGCTGGCGTCATCTTCCAGCATTTCCTCAAGCCTGATAATCTCAATGCAACTCGAGGATCTGCTGCCATGCGTGTGTGGATGCAAATCCCCACGATCATCAGCGAGCACTTCCTCGCGTTCCTCGTGCTCGTGTGGGCGGGGATGGCGGCCGTCGCTTTGGCGATGATGCTCTCCCAGCACGTCGGTAACATGGCGAAAAACCTGACGATCAACGAGCAGATCAACTGGAAGCGGTACCCATACCTGAAGCAAACCCTGGGCAAGCCAAAACAGTTCCAGAACGCGTTTGATCGTGGGCGAGTCATCAACACAGCCGAGTTCTGGCGTCGATCCGGGCCATCAGCGGTCGACTACCGTACCGTGTTCAAGATCGACACCCCTGGTCAGGTGGCTCCACCGGAAACGCAGCCACTCAATGGAGACGATGTTGTCTAATGTGACGAGCCACGGATGCGAGTGGTGAGTTCATTAGATACTTCAATAGACTTTTGTTCTCTAGTTCTACCTTACTTCTCTATTTGTCCCGTGGCATTTGGTATTGTATTGCTCACGAGGACTGGTTGGTGATCCACTCGTGCGAAAGCACCTGATCCAGCGAAATGCGCTTGTGCGGGTTGGCTTCCACGAGCTGAGCCACGAGCCGCTGTGCTTCCTCTGACACATTGCGCTCGCTCATACAGCGCTGCATGTGCGACCAGTCCAGTGTCAGCGAATCCTCGATCGTGAGGCGACGACGCGCAGCCTGGGCCTTTCCGAATGGGTGCTGGCCCACCAGCACCTGGTACAAGATGATACCGATGCTGAACAAGTCAGCCGCTGGTGTTGGCGGCTCGTCAATGGACAGGATACGCTCCGGTGCGATGTATCCGGGCGTGCCGACCATCTTCCGGTTGGGTTGCTGGTCGTTGGGCAGCGCCAAGTCATAGGCACCGCCGAAGTCGATCACACAGACCTCTTTGGCATCAACCGAGAGCAGCACGTTCTCAAGCTTGAGATCGCAGTGCACGATATCGTTGTGGTGAAGCGCCTGCAGTGTTTCACACATCTTCACCAGCACCGATCGCGCCTCGTGTTCGCGGAGCACCTGCGGGCGCGGACGCTCGGACAGGAACTGAAGCAGCGTCTTGCCCGTGTGCTTGGGCATCACGATGTGGACATCGTGGAGCGTCTCGACGACTCGGTACTCGCTTAAGAACTGCAGACTCTCGTTACGGTGCGCGAGCGGCAGCAGCTTCTTGAGGATCCGCACTTCCTCACAGTCTCCGTTATCCAGACGAACATTCGGCAGTACTTTGACCACGCGTTCGTGCTTGGTGAGGGCGCTGCGCATGACCACGACGCGGGAGTTGGCGTCCTGCTTCAAGCACTGCACTTCTTCGTACTCTCGCATCCACGTGGCGTGGTCCAACGACTGCTGAATGAGTCGTGACCAGATCGAGGCATCCGCTGATGTTGCGAAGCGCACGCGCACACGCAGGCTGCTGTCCGAGCGGCTCTTGAGCTTGAGACCGACGCCGTTCTGTACGGAGCACGTCGTGTCGACTGGCAATTGGAACGAGTCACGCTGGCTGGAGTTGGAGAAGACGAACAGCGTCGGCTGGGTACCAGTCTGCAGTCGCAGGCTCTTGACCTCAAACCGCTGGAGCTTCCACGATGGGCCGATCGCCACGCGCACATCCCGCGCCACGTAGTGGAACCGCAGGATCGGCAGCTCCTTCGCGGAGGACGACGACGTGTGTGAGAGTGGCTTTGTGGATGCAGTCGTGGACGTGAAGCTGCGCTGGATCTGGGCAGTGGCGGAGGCCGTGCACAGCACCTTGACCGGAGAACGAACCGAGGAAGATCCTGTGGATGGCGTAGCCAAAGGAGCAGTCGATGGGGCTCGAGACGTGGCGGCGATGCGGAACGAGTGCCTCCGCAGCTCCGCCGCCATCTTGCGAGTGGAGGGAGACGCGGCGCTGGAGCTCGAGGGCGTGGGCATGGGCAGTGGCACCCGCATGGAGGAGGAGGAGGAGGATGGCGGAGCAAGCGGCAGACGCTTGAGCGGCGTGTAGTCGGCCATGGTGGAGGAGGCGAAGGCGTGTTTGGCCGAGAGGGTGGAAGTGGAAATGGAGTGTCGGCGTTGACTGTTGGCGAAGTTGGCGTTGGGATTGTTGGAATAGTTGGATGAGTTGTTGGCGACAACCATGACCGCCATTTGTTGGTGTTGGTCAAGTCGTGGAAGGTCGTCGATGGGGTGCGGGAGCAAGTTGCTGGCTGGCCTGTCGTTACGCGCTTCACAAGTCGCAGGCGCGTCCTACCAGAGACACCGCAGAACACAGACGATTTGAAGGGAACAACTGTTCGTGGAGACAGCTTCCGCCCTGTGTCGCAGAGGAACCCAATGGGGAAAATGGGCCGATAGAGTTGGCGCTCCACTCCACGAAGAACTGCTCACTCTGTCGGAATAGATCTCCAGGTGGAGGTGGAGGTTGAGGTGGGGCTGGAGTAGATCCAGAAATGAACGCGAGAAACAGTGGCGCCGCCAAGTTAGACGCTGCGCTGCTGGAACGCCACGCGCAAACGCGGCTTCTCGGCATGTTCCCGTTTTGGATCGGAGAAGACTTGGGACGACGCATGGGGGTTTCATTTCTTCAAAATTATAGACTCAGTTCCGGCTCGGTTGGTTTCAGAGCCCTTTTTCTCCGTTGCCAGCTTTTTTGTTGGAGTTTTTTTGCCGGGTTGCTCTGCTTGGGGGCGATGCAGTGAAGTGAGGTAAGGAATCTGAGGAGGAAAGAAATGCATGGACAGTCCACAAGACGGGCAGCTCTTCACTGGCACGAACCGACGCCAACACTTCGGGCTCGGCACAGACACAGAACCAATTTGGGGTCGCTGCTTTCTTTAGTAGACCCCTCGTCATGGGGTGACGCAGTTCACTGAGCGTATCAGGAGCTTTCCGCAGCCAACGGCTACGCTTCCCATGAAGCCACAGCGATTCCGCGGAAGAACTCGCTTGGCCACACAGCAGAGGGCCAGTACACTGGGGTGGATTGACGGAGGATCGTGGACGTGGTGAGAAAGGGTCGCGTGGGTAGGACATCAACCATCCCCCCGTGGGCTAACGTAGATGGGGGTCACACGAAGCCATCCGACGTTCGGCCGCGATGGAGAATCCAACCAAGAGTGAGGCGGTGCCAGGAAGCGACCCTGTCCGACCAGACCGACCCCTCGCTGCGCCATGCAGCCCAAGTCGCACCTATGGTGCGTCACTCTGACTATTTATTAGACATGAATGTGTAGAGAGCCGAGTTGTGTGTGTGCGTGACTGAGTCACTGCTGTGGGGCGTTTGATTCGAAGACGGACTTGTCAACTCGCTGGTTGAAGACGCCGAACTTCTCCAGCGACGGATCTGCAACGCACGCACGCACAGCCACGTCAATCCACTTGGCTTGTAGATCGCCGCACGTCAGTCAGCTGTCACACGTCGCAGGAATCGCCTGTCGAGCGAACGGTCGTCAGTGTTCACACGGCGACTCATCACGCCGCGTTATCAGAACCCCTCGGGTTACCAACCTCGTGTCTTACCCGTTAACCTGTTAACTCTAACAATTTGCCCAATCACGTTCATTAGACCGCATTTGATTGGTCAAAAGGACTCTCGCTTGTCTATGGCATGCTTGTTTCTGAGTGCGACTTCATCACAGAAGCACGAAGAGGGAAGGAAGAAGCAAGATGGTGTATTCGACGGCGACGTTATGGGCGAGTATCGCGTCTGCCGCTGTCGCAGGCGTCACGCTGGGCGTCTGCCTGAGCGCCACCAGTGGTGATGGTGCATCCTCACGGTTGTCCGAGCTCGGCTCGTGGCTCAGCGGCTCTGCAAAGCGGCGCCGATCCAAGTTCCCCAATCGCCTCATTCTCGTGCGCCACGGCGAGTCTGAGGGAAATATCGACCCGCTGTTGTACTGTACGGTGCCGGACAATGCCATGCATTTGACGGCGTTGGGCTTCCAGCAGGCGGTCGCTGCTGGTAAGTCCATCAAACAGATAGTCGGGGACGAAACGGTGGTACGGTCTTGGCGTGTTGCTATCCTAGTGGGTTTCGGTCGAATGTTATCTAACAGCAATGTGCTCTGTGTAGCGATTCATCGTGTCACCGTATATCCGCACAATCGAGACGTTCCAGGGCGTCACGAAGGCGTGGGGTGATCAGGCCAGTGCCATCCCGTGGAACGAAGAACCGCGAATCCGTGAGCAGGACTTCGGCAACTTCCAAGAACCGGTGAAGATCCGGGAGTGTAAGGCGCAGCGTCGACGCTTCGGATCGTTCTTCTACCGCTTTCCCAGTGGTGAGTCGCCTGCTGATGTGTATGACCGCGTGTCGTCGTTTCTGGAGTCGCTGTATCGCCTGTTTGACAAGTCGAGAGAAGATAACTACGTGCTGGTGACCCATGGCGTCGCGATCCGCGTGATTCTCACGCGCTATTTCAAGTACCGCATCTGTGAATTCGAGCAGCTCGAGAACTTCCACAATGGCGAGTTCGTGGTGCTGGAGCTGGACGAAGAGCAGAACCGCTACACCCTCGGCAAGGTCGTGAGCAATCGGGTCACTGTGAACGGCGAAGGTGTCGTGGAAAAGGTCGAGACCAAGGAGTACAAGGCTCTTCGTGTTTACGATATGGATGCGCTTTCAGCCACGCTCGCGCCATACCCGACCTCCCCAGTCAACCACTTCCGCCGCTCGTCGTCCGCGATATTCCCACCGCAATTGCCTACCGTCTCGTCCGCAGCCGCGTCAACTGCGTCAAAGCTGTTCAAGAATGGACGCTTCCCCATCCCAGAAGACGAACAGGCCCTGGAAACGCACGGTGAGAGCGGTTATCCAGCGTCCGTATAAACCAAGAAGCTCCTGAGTCGCCTTGGGCTTCCCATTGAGCAGTTCATTTCGCAGGGCTCATTCTAAGATCCGAGAAAGTACGACCTTCAGACATCTTCTGATTGGCTGAAACTAACTCTAATAACAACTTCCAATTGGCTGAAACTACACTGCTTCACTTTGGTGTGGTCCACGCGTGTCGTATGCGTCCACAGCTTACTGTGTTGGAACTGAAGAAACGCACGCACTTTGGATCAAGCAAGAGTTCTTCCCTCGTGCAGCTCCATTCGCCATGCTGCGTGCCTCTCGTCGCTCTCTAGCGGCCACGGCGCTGGCCAGTCGCCGCCGCACGTCCACCGCATTGTTGTCCACGGCCGCGCAGACCATCGCGCCGAAATCGCTGCTTGAAGACGATGAGAAATGGATCCGTTTGATGCAGAAGACCAGCCAGCTCGAGTCCAAGGTGCTGCTGCCGCTCAACGAGCGTCTTCTCGGTCCACTGGACCGCAAGAACAAGGAGGAGAAGCTTCCGTCGCTGCCGTTTGTGTTCCTGCTGGGCAACCACTCGTCGGGCAAGTCCACGTTTATCAACTACCTGCTCCAGCGCGAGGTCCAGTCCACGGGCGTGGCCCCCACGGACGACGGCTTCACGATCATCGCGCCAGGCACAGAGGACATCGACCAGGACGGCCCAGCGCTTGTGGGCGATCCAGATCTGGGTTTCTCGGGTCTGCGAGGCTTTGGTCCGGCGCTGATCCAGCGCACGCAGCTCAAGGTGCGCAAGGGTATCAACGCCAACTTCATGATGGTGGACAGTCCAGGTATGATCGATAGCCCCAAGAGCCTCCACGCGCCAGGCAGCTACTACAGCGTGCCGCAGTCGCTGCGTGGCGGCTACCAGGACAACTCTGGTTCGGCGTGGCGTGGAGGAAGCAGCGGTGCGCTCACGTACCGCGGCACTGGCGAGAGTTCGGACCGCGGGTATGAGTTCCCGGACGTTGTGCGTTGGTATGCTGAGCGTGCGGATGTGATCCTGCTCTTCTTCGACCCAGACAAGCCAGGCACGACTGGTGAGACGCTGTCGATCCTCACGAGCTCACTGGTGGGTATGGACCACAAGCTGCACATTGTGCTGAACAAGGTGGACCAGTTCCGGAAGATCCACGACTTTGCGCGTGCGTACGGCTCGCTGTGCTGGAACCTGTCCAAGGTCATCCCGCTCAAGGATCTGCCTCGCATCTACACGATGTGTGTGCCTGTGAAGCACGCCCAGGCCGGCCAGGCCACGACCGAGAACGGGCTGGGTACCTCGCTGCGGGACCTGGACGCTATGCGTGAGGAAGTCGTGAACGAAGTGATCCGTGCGCCGGAACGCCGCGTGGACAACCTGATCACGAACCTGTACGACTCGTCGCGGATGCTGCAGATGCACGCGTCCATCTTTGAAGATATCCGCCAGCGTTACAGCGGCGAGAAGTGGCGTCGTCTGGCGCTCGTGGCCTCGGCGCTGATCGGTGGTAACGCGCTCGCTGGCGCTGCCGTTTTCAGCGGCGCACCGATCGAGTTTGCCGGTGCGACCTCGGTACTGGCGTTCCTGCTCTCGTCCGGTCTCGTGTGGAACAACTCGAAGGTGCTGAACCAGTTGCAGCAGGACTTGCTCCAGGAAGACGCGCTGACCGACCAGTTCCGTCGCCGCTACGGCCGCCAGCTCGCGGAGGGAGACGAGTACGTGCTGTCGCTGTGGAAGCGCGTGTTGCCAGCGTTGCAGGTGTCGATGCACACGCTAGGCTTCAACAACATGCCCAAGCTCAAGGCCTCGGAGCTGGAGGCGATCGAGAACATTCTGACGACGGAGATCCCGGCGCTGCGTCGCCAGAGCGCGCCGACTGAGACCAGCTTGGCCCACAAGGTCGCCAAGATGTTCCGCAACTAACTGTCCATCCATCGATACACTAGAGCTCCCTCGTGGATTTGTTGCATCTTTTCGATCAGACCTGTTGATCTGTTCTAACTCACGCTAACTCACATAGTCGTAGAAGTAGCTGCTGAGACCGTATCGGATGTAGAACGCAATGCCACAGCACAGCACCTGGAACACAAGCAGCGCCTGCACAAGGCGGTTCTCGCGCATGGGGCCCAGCACGACTAGGAACAGGTTGATCACCGTGTAGTTGGAGCGTGTGGACTCGGGTGTGATCGTCGACGGCTCGAGCAGACCGGTCTTGGCGTTGAACTTTGGCAGGCGGTGGCGAGGACACGGCACGATCTTGAAAAGCTGCGGCAGCGAGTACAAAAAGTTGAGCACCTGCGGCGCAAAGAACAGCAGCAGCGTCTTGCTGAAGTGGCCCAGAATGCCCGCGACCGCGAACGTCATGCCGGCATAGTAGCAGAACGTGTCACCCACGAACACGCGCGACGGGTACCAGTTGTGCTTGAGCAGGCCGAGCGTCGTGGCCAAGTACGGCAGCATGAACAGCAGCGAGAGGTAGTGGTAGTGCTCGTTGTCGTGGCCGCGCAGGATCTGGACGACGTTCTGGACCACGACAGCGCCTGCGATCACGAACGACTGGCCGGCTTCCAGGCCGTTCACGCCGGCGTAGATGTTGATGGCGTTGGTGCAGAACACTGCCATCATGCCCATGTACACGTAGTAGAGAAGACCAAGCTCCACGACTTCCCCGCCGTCGCTGATGGAGATGATGGGGTCAATGAGGCTGTGCAGCAGCGTGTCCTTACTCACGAGGAAGCGCATGGGCTTGGGCAGCACGACGGCAGTGAGGCCTGGGTAGTTGAGCAGCAGCGGCAGCGAAGCCAGTGGTGGGTACACGAGCTTGTGGCGCCAGCGCAAGTCTGTGAGGTCATCGCAGAAGCCCAGCAGGATCATGGACAGAATGGACGCGATGCCCCAGAGCATCATACGCTGTAGATACGAACACAGAGTCAGCCCAACGACCAAGAGCTACGCTGGTGGGATGGAGGGGAACGGTACCTTGATCTCAGCATCATCGACTAGCGTGAACGCCGTCACCAGCAGCGTCACCACGTACACCAATCCAGACACGATACCTAGTGCCTCTGGGCTACAATATAGATGCCATTCAGTCAGCCACGTGTCCAGTGTAGTCGCTCAGTGGGAAGACACACGTACATGGGGATGTCGCCGGCAGGCGTGCCGCGCTTGCACAGATCTTTGCCCGTGAGTTTGCCTGGCATGCGACGCGCGACCACTGGGATCAACAGCGCAGCAGCCGCGTAGCTGGCCACGCAGATGCCCACGAGCGGCAGCAGCGTCGTCGGCAGCGTCGCCGCGATCTCCGTCATCTTCGTAGCTCCTCGCTCTTGGACTGGCGTGTCTGTGGAGCACTTCCACGTAGGCGAACTTAAGCCAGGCACAATGATGCGTACTTAACGCGTTCGTAACCCGGGTCACGCTCAAGGCGCGCACTTAGTGTGTTAAGTCCGCGAGGCGAACTTAAACTCGTTAAGTACGGTAAATGCGCCCACGAGAAGCCACAATTGAGCTGTTGGTGGCGGAAGGTCTGGAATACGAATTGGCAAATAATGGGCAGCGGCGCGAAGACTGGCGGCAGTGCGGTGCAGGCCAAGCGCCAGCGCGTGGCGGCGCTCACGCAGCACGAGAAGTACATGCACAAGAGCGGCGTGGTGCTGCAACGAGAGGGCAAGAAGATCCGCACGTTTCTGGTGAGAAAGACGGTCGCGCAACTCAAGCAGGCGCGCGAGCAGCACGCGGCAGCGACGGCGGCGCTGGAAGCGGCGGATACAGCAGATGAAAAGAAGCTCAAGCGTGTACAGGGCAAGGCGAAGAAGCTGTTCTATCAGCTGGAGAAACTGGAGAAGGAACATGGCGTGCTCAAGACGCTGGATCTGAAGGCCGTGGTGGCGCGCGCGTTTGAGAAGACGGGACTCAAGCCACAGGAAGAAGAGCCCAAGTCGGAGGACGACGAAGAGGACGAGAAGGAGATCGATAGAGAGATGTACAAGTACGGTCGCGGACGTGGCGATGGTGACGGCCCTGTCGCGAAGATGGCGATGGAGGTGGAGGAGGACGACGACGACGACGATGGATTCAACTCGGAGGACTATGACGAGTTCCCGCGGTCCGACAATGAGTCGTCGGGTGAGGAGGAACAGCATCAGGATGAAGATGTCGACGAGAGCGAAGAGGAAGGAGAGGAGGAGGAGAAGGAGGAGGAGGAGGAGGAGGAGGAGGAGCACGGGGAGGAGGAGCACGAGGAGCACGACGAGAGTGAAGAGGAAGAAGAGGACCAGGCGATGGAGGAGGTGAGCGAGGCGGAGGACGATGGCGAGGCGGTGATGATGGGTCCGCAGTGGCCAACGACAGAGGAGGAGGACGATGGCGAAGCTGTGGTGATGGGTCCGCAGGGACCACCGAATGAGGAAGACGAGGTGCTTGTTGTGCATGGACCTCAGGGTCCTCCGACCGCCGCAGAAACCAAGCCAGTGGACCCAGAGCTCGTGGAGCAATTAGTGGACCGTGTGCTCGCCCACAATCAGATGCAGCCATTTCTCGACGCGATTCGCCAGTAGTACGTGTCTGCTTGTCCCCCATCGTGGCTGGATATTCACCAGAGGACTGACTTGGTTTATTGTTTGTTGCTGTAGTGTGACGAAGAAGGAGAAAGACGACGCGAAGCGAAAGCGCCAGCGCGAGAAGGCGGCTCTGAAGCGTGCCCAGGCCTCGCTGATCGGTGGTCGTAGTTCTTCGGCTCCTACCTCGATGTTCTTCGGCTCGCTTTCCGGTGGTGCTCTGGAGGATGACGATATGAGCGGAGGTGCCTTTGGTGGTGCGTCGATGGCTGGAGCGGACGACGATATCGCCGAGTTTTTGGGCGAGACCAAGAAGAAAAAGAACCGTGCAGGCCAAATGGCGCGTCGCCAGAAGGCGATTCGCATGGAGGAAGCTCGGAAACGTGACGAGGAAGGCGGTGATGGTGGTGGGTTCCCAAAGCGTCGCTTCCACGATCGTGACCAGCCGGCGATGGGCAAGTACGGCCCGTCGGAGCGACCGAAGAAGCAGCAGAAGCAGCAGCCTAGTAGTCGATCCAGAGACAATGGCCGTGAGCGGGATGATAAGCGTGGCTTCCAGGACAAGAAGCCGTTCAGTCGGGACGACAAGCCATTCAGTCGGGAGGCCAAGCCGTTCAGCCGCGATTCCAAGCCATCGGCCGACGAAAAGCGCGAGCAGAGAAGAGAACGGAAGGAGGCGCCGCGTCCGCCGCGAGCCCAGCCACCACCACCGCGCAAGGTCGAGGCTGCTCCGTCGCACCCTTCGTGGCTGGCCAAGCAGGCACTCAAGAACAAGGAGAAGGTCGATATCAAGGCGTTCTCGGGCAAGAAAATCACGTTCGGCGACGATTAGAACAGTATATACGTCGAAATAGAGACACCACGTGCATGAACAGTCACCTTTCAGTCTCCAACTAACGGTAGTATGCCTGATCAGCGAGAAGAAGACGACGCTGTCGATCTGTGTCTGCTTGTCGGTCGCGGGGACTTTGTCGCTGTCGAAGCATGCCTCCGCGAGAGGCCCTCACTGCTGCACCGCGTCAGATGGGTACACTTTACATGCCAAGGTCTCTGATACACGACCCAGGGTCTCCGATATTCACGCTCCACTCACTGCTTCTGTAGTCGGGTGTCGGGCCCCTCCACCGTGCGGTTGCCAAGTGTGACCATGCCATGGTCTCCCTGCTCCTGCAGCTCGGTGCGCGTGTGAACGAACGCGCGGCCTGGGGCTGGTACACGCCGCTGCATCTCGCGTGCAAAGCTGGCGACGAACCCATGATCTGGCTGCTGCTCGACCACGGTGCGCAGTGGAAGCTGGCGGACAAAAGCAAGAAGACGCCGCTGCAATGGGCCGTCAAAGCAGGCAAGGCCTCGGTCGCGTACCGAGTCGATCAGGTGCGGATCTCAACGACGAAAGCTACAAAATCTTGTGTATGGTGAGACTGATCACACTGCCCGACGTTCTGTAGCAATTACATGCCAAGGCCAAGGCCCAGGCAGCAGCAGAGTTGGAGAAGACGCTCGGCACCAACTCCATCGGCGTGTCGTTCACTTCGCTTTCATAAATAATTAGTTCTCACCACGCTACATCAAGATGTCGGGACACTCAAAGCTGGTGGTGGGATGCCGTCGAGAGCCCGTTGAAGCTGCTGTTGCTGCTCACGCTGCCGAAGCTGCGTGCGAGGGACGCGCCGCTCACGAGCGCGTGCGTGGAGCTGGACGTGGACGCCATGTTGGTCATCGCGTGCTTGTTCGAGCGTGGGTTGCCGTGGCCGGTCATACTGCTGCTGTTCGATCGCGACAGCGTGCCGCTCATGGCGACGCCGCTACTGGACGCCTCAGGAACGTAGTGGGACGCAGTCGCCGATGACGAGGAGGACTTGGTCGCCTCGTACACTCGGTACATGCTCGTATCCAGGAACTTGTCCACGTACGCGTCAAAGTCGTGCGTCGACGAGAACCACGACTTGATCTCCTGTCGCTTCGAGTGTTTCTTCTTGCCCTGGAGTTTCTTGGCTCGCTCGGCGCTGAGCGAACACAGACGCTCGTAAAACTCGTGCAGTCCCGCAACGAACGCCGCCGCACAGTCGCCGTCGTACACAGCGCGGTCGTCATCGGCAGCCGCCGCCGCTGCTGCAGCCATGGACAGATCCTTCGAACTGCGCTTGATCACACCGCTTGCCTCACTGTACTGACTCTGACTGGATCGGATCGAGTGCGAGCCCGTGACGCCCGGCCGGGGAGTCGCCACGGACATGCGGTGGCGGGGGAGACCGTGCATCTTCTCCTGGAGCTTGCGGCGGTGCCTCACGACCTTGTCGAAGCGTTCCATGAATTGCTTTCGCGCTTTACGCGGAAACGAGACGGCGTTCGAGCTGCTCTTTGCTGAGATGAACGATGATACATCGTCCAAGTTCAGCACGTTCACGAACAAAGGGATCACACGCTCATCGGTCGATGATGTCTTGAGACGCTGCACACACGTGTGCCACGTATCAGCCAGCGTGCCGATCACAAACGGCGCATCATCCTCCATCAGCAGTGACGCGTGGTCGGCAGCTCCCGAGCGCGAGCCTCCACTGCCAGTACTCGAAGCTGACCGGGTAGACGACGGAGCCGTAGCTGAACGCGGCGACCCCCAGCGCCAGTCGGACGTGGACAAACTGCTCAGTGACATTTTACTCTTGGGACGACCAGCAAGCTGGGCCTGCATGTGGTAGTGCAGCGAGTCGGCCAGGAATCGCCACGATGGGATAGGCAGGAAAGGCACGTAGGTATGCTGCCAACGGAACGGCCGCAGCAGCTTGAGCAGGCACAGTGCGACTTCCTTGATCAACGGAAACGAAGAGCCGACGATAATCAACGAGTTCTCCAACAGCAGCGAGCTCACCACCTTCAACAGGAGCTTCGCACCAAGCAACTTGAGTGTGCGCAACACAGCGCCTCCACTCGACGACGAGGCACTTGGTCCGTCAAAAAAGTCATCCCGGGACAAGTACCAGTCGGCCCGTGGGATTTCTTGACGCCACGTCGCCGGTTTGTCCGGGATGGCCTTGAACACCTTGAACTCCAGGCGCGAGTGGTGCTGTTGCGACTGCTGGTGCGATGAAGACGAGGTCGATGTCGCACGTAACGACTGGCTACCGTACCCCACACAAAGCACAAAGCCTCGGTCCTCGATGAACGTGTGGGAGTTGATATGCGCCACGTCGAAGCCCACCATGCCACCAGGCGACTTGCCCGAGTTCGTGTAGACCACCGCGACTTGCTGCGGATCAAATGCATCGAGAAGCATGCGCAGTGTCTTCAAGTTCTGGTGGCGGAACGCTGACACCTCGGTCTTCCCGGAGATGTAGTTGTCCTTCGAGGTGTGCCACGAGTTGAAGATCCACCACAATCGCTCAGACTGGACGTCGTCGAAGTCGTAGATGCCGATCGCGCCCACGCTGCTGCTCGTGCCGTTTGTGTTGGCGAAGTCGTCACCGCCATTGCGGCTGGAGGAAGATGACCAGAGCTGCACATCTTTCAGGTCCACCACTCGCACGTTTTCGTTCACGGGCGACAGGAAATCCTGCGTCGGTCGTCGAGCGCTCGCTCCAATAGGCGTGATTGGCTGCGGCGCAGAGCGGGAACGTTCTCGGGCGCGTGACAACTCCTCGGCGGCTGATGCCTCGGGCGAAGATACTCCAGCGCCCGAAATCGATTTGATGGTGGGCGTCAAAATCGAAGACCGATCGCTCAAGGACGCCAGTCCCGTTCGCGGGGTTGCGCCACCACTGAGCGCTGTTCCACGGCCGCTTGCAGACACAAACGACAGCGACAGATCGTGGAAAGAAGACGTCGTGGTGCCTGACGAGGCGGTGAGCAATTCGGAGATCGAGGACATGGACTGGTTCTTCTTGTGACCCTTGCGCTTCGTGCCCGAAGCACCGACAATAGATGACGGCAGAATGCCAGGCAAACTGTTTGAGGAAAAAGAGTTCCTGGATACTGGTGCCGGAGCTCCTGCGATATCGTGGCCCATAGGCTTCGTGACTGGGGCGGCCGCAGGTGTGATCGTCGGACCGGGAATCGAGTAGAGCGGGATCTGACGCACGACTGACTGGTGCTGCTGCTGTGAACGAAACGATCTCAACTGGTGGGCGATGCTGTTGAGGCACATTCGAGCGCTCAGCATCTCATCCATGTGGAGCACTAACATGTCTTCCACGTATTCAGGCACGCGATCAAACTGCTGCAACTGGCACGCCGTCATGATGAGCTGGAGCGTCACGGCTTCGAGGCGAAGAATAAAGCTCTCGCGGAAATTGAGAATCGGCACCAACGAGAACGTCGAACTGTCTCCACCGAGCGCCGGGCCGTGGAGTCCTCCTGATCGAGCGACTTGCTGAATCGACTGGCGGTTGCGCGGATCATACTCGAATGCGACACGACGGAAGAACACCGCTTTCATGACCTTCACAGCCTCCTCCCAGAATGAAGCTGCCTCCTTGATTGGACGTTCGCTCTTGTATGGTGCGAGGCGCTCGAGCCACGTCCATGTCTGAGCGCAGTACACCAGTGTGCGGAAGTACGACGTCGGCTCTGCGAGCTGCTCCGACAGGCTCAAGGCTTGTCGCAACAAACGCTGGCATTCCTGAAGTGTGTGGCGAACTTTCTCGATCCCATCATCTCTGTCCTCGTCGTCCTCACCGCCCGCGTCGCTTTGCTTGACAACTTCATCCGCCTGGTCACCACTCGGTGGTGGGTCGTGAGATTTCGTCGCCACGAAAGTTCCACTCCGACGTGGCATCGCCGCACACGCACCGAGCACACGAATCAACATGTCGTCGTCTGTGCTGCTACCGAGAGCGAAGAATGCCCGCTCAATGGGCAAGAGCTGGCATTTGATCACGCCGAGGAGCGCCTTGAGCTGGTGGTGACCATCGTCGAGCGACTGGTACAGATCGTACGCGGCCCAGTCGGACTCCACTCCCATCTCAAGGCACTTCTCCGCGTTATCAGCCGCCGTGCAAAAGCTCGTCAGTCGATCGTGCAGTTGCTGGCGCTCGGCCTTGCTCAATGCATACAGTGAAGAGGCGAAGCCTGCCATCATCTCATCCACAGACGTCGACGGCGATTGCCCGGACTGCTTGTACATCTGATTCGCCGAGGCAGTTCGCTCGGGAAACAACCGCTGCTCGTGCTGACGCCGAAGCAGTTCAAGTAGCACGCGGCCATCGAGCACGTGAAGCTTCGCGTTGGTACGGACACTCTCTCGCTCATTCTTGATGTGAGCGAGCGAGAGCCATGCGTACGCGTGCCGCAATTCGCCCAAGTGCAGGAACAACTTAGCACGTCCGACGATATAGCGCACTGTCAGCACCATGTCAAAGCAGAATCGGGATTCGCTCCCCATGCCGCCCCTGCTTCTGCCTCCGTTGCTACTCCCACCCGCGTTCCCGTTGCTGCTGCCGAATCCTCCGCTGCTGCTGTTGTTGCCGCCTCCACTGTTGCCACCTAGAATTCCGCCGAGCGTACTTTGCATGAGCCGATCACAGAAGTAGTTTGCTTCCTGGTCGAGCAAGTAGAACATGTACCGAGTCGTGTCGAGAACGCGCAACTGGAGAGAATCTTCCGCGAGTAGCATGCGCAGCTGCGTGCGCTTACCCCGAGGGAGGCGTACACTGTAGTTGAGAACGTACTCGAGCACGCGCATAGCTTCGATGAATCGACCACTTGCTCGATACAGGTCACGCAGCAGGAGGTGGATCGTGATGTCGTGGTTGAGCCACAGATCCATCTCGCTGGTGTTTCGGCTGCCTGAGTAGACAAAAGAACCTCCTGATGAAGAAGCAGTGCTAGACGAAGTGAGCACGGTACCACTGCGACTTGATGCTTCGCTACCCGAGTGGCTTCCAGCAAGCGACGACAGGAAAAATGGTGGCAGCAGGCTCGTGTGGTCACGCAAAAAGTGAAAAGCTCCTGCCAGGAACTCCTCCGCGCGAGAGAATTTGCCCTCACGAAGCCACATACTCGTCAACGCCTGCGTCAAGAAGACATACTCGTTGGCATTGCCCTGTCGCAAGCACGACGCTGCAACTTTCTCGTGGAGAGGCAGCGCACGCTTCACGTCATCGGCTTGCGTTGTCAACGTACACATCAACCGGTCCACGCGCTCGTGTTCTTGTCCTTGATTCAGCAAGCTGTACACCGCCGTCGCAGCTTCCAAGCACAAAATACCGTAACGGTATTTGTGATTCTTCACCAACACGTTGCCGAGGCTCTCGAGGATTTCTCGACCGAGATCGGAAAGCAATCCATCATTGGCGAATACACTCGAGGCCGGTTCGCGTCGCTGGAAGTCGCCACTTTCATCTTCCACGGGCATCAATTCATCCAACCGACGTGCCGTCACCCAATCCAGGATCCGCAATGCCTCGTACGCTAAAGCCTCTGCCAGCTTCAAGTGGCTATGAGGGCTGACTCCGGAGACCGCTGTTGAAGCAGCAGCCGAGTGCAAACTGCTCATGACTGCAGCACATCGCGCCTTGATCAACGGCTCCTTGTGCAAGTCGATCGCAGCGTACAATCGTTCTTCCAATGCTAGGCGACGACCGTCACTTGACGGCTTAAGAAGCTCCCGGATCCATGCTTCTCCAGATGTCTGAGCCACCCGTTCTTCGAAGGCCTGCCGTGGGAACGGAAGACCGAGTTCGTGAAAAGATTGCAGCGCGTCATCATCTTCAAACTCGAAGATCTCCACGAGCTCAGGGATCAGCGTCTCAGCAAGCGCACTGCGGCTCGAGTACACATTCTGGATATCACAAACAGCGAGCGCCAGCAGGCAGTGTGGATTTGTCGACGTGCCGAATCGGGAAGGTTGCACAGCCTTTGGACTATGTTCTTCAGTTGCACATCCGGTCACATCCGTCTCTTGAGTGGTGGCCTCTGCTGAGATGTCAGCTTCCTTCTGCAAAGCCAGCAATAGTGCTCCGTAGTAGTCGACGATTTCGTTTGCGATGATCGGCGCCGAGGGGCCAGCCATAGGGACGCGAGTCTCCACCGCCTCGAAAGCAGGGTACTGGTTACAAATCTGCCACGAGTACGTGAGGTCACCGTTCGCGAGGCCGACGAGGTGGTGGCACACAAACCGGAGCTCGATCAAAGCTACAAGGTGGCGGTACGTCGGGAATGCTTCCACACAAATGGTGAGGATCGTCTGGAACTGGCGCATCCAGAAAGCCGTCGCGCTGCTGGAACTGCTGGAACGCCCAGAAACGGACGGGTTGTTCGCAGAAGGTGGTACCGGAGGAGGCGGAGGTGTCATCACCCCTGATGCAGGCACTGGCCCGTACATACGAGCAGCTTCCTGCAGCACTTCCATGACGACACCCGCAATGTGGATGAGCTCCGCTGGCGCCAACTTGGACGACCAGTGCTCATCTGCGATGCCGGCGGTCGCAAGCTTCTCGAAGAACACGCGAATGAGCTCGCGGTTCGACTTGTCCTCGCCATAGAAGCGGTGTACAGAGATCTGCTTGAAACATTTGTCCACGAACCGCTTGCCGAACGGGATCGAGACCAGCGTGCGGAACTGGTGGTTCTTCTGTTGTCTGGGGTTCGGCGTGTTGGCCTGCTCTTCTCTCATCAGCTCGCTCACGGCGTCGCACTTCGACCGCACGACGTCCGTGAGCCAGTTCTCGAGCTTGTTGTCCGTGATCAATGGGAACTGGCCCGAGGTCATCGAATCACGCTCGAGGTTGCTGTAGGTCACACACGACTTGGGGTATCGCTCGATCCGCACGGCGTACGACGACGAGCACGCGACGTCCAGTAGGCGGTACTTATCAACCAGCGAGTACTCGGTCGATGTGCCAGGCAGTGACGTCAAGCTCGTGCGTAGCGTCGACTCGATAGCACTGCCGTCCATGCTTGGCGCCGTGTGGAAGTCACTGCGTCGTCGCTTGAACATGGGTTCCTCCGACGCGTGGCGGTTCTTCTTGTTGCGCGTGAGGCCAAAGTCTTCGTCGTCGTCCATCAAGTCTTCCCCAGCCATCATGTCGTGGAAGCCACGCAGGAAGATGTTGAAGTTGTCCGTCCGTCGGCGGTTTGTGTCCACCACACTGCCGCCACCGGGTTTCAGCTCGTCTGTCTCGTCGTCCGGCGGATCTGCGAAGCCAAACTCCACGTCCCAGTCTTCATCTTCGTCTTCTTCGTCCTCTTCTCCCTCCTTCTGCAGCTCCACATCGTCGTCTTTCTCCGCCAGACCGTCCAGCTCATCCTCAGACGTCCCGCTGTCGAAACCCGAGTGGTCCTCTTCATCATCGTCGTCCTGTGGCGGGCTGAGCTTCGCTTGTAGTGCCAACTTCCAGTCCACAGCGTCTCCATCCTCGTCCTCTTCCTTCTCTTCCTCCTCTGCGTTCTCTTCGTCATCCTCGTCGTCCACGATCCGCTCGCTCGTCCGTGACGCCCGCAACGCCGACTCTCGGGCAAATGCCGACGCCGTGCCGAGCCCGAGTGACGACGACGACCGGAACTCCTCGCCCGCGTCGTTGCTGCTTCTGCGGACGGGTATCCGACCGCTGCGTGGTTGTTTATCCGCCGCACTCGAGTCAAAACTGTGCTGCCGATTCCACGACCGCCGCCCGAGCGCCGGCCCGCGAAGCAGCGACGACGACCGCTGGAAGTTGCGCAGCAGCGATCCTCTGGACGTCGGCATCGCGTCGCTGCCGTCCCGCTCACCGCCCGAGCCGCTGAATCGCTCGCTGTTGCGTGCGCTGGTGGGCGCGCTGCCGCCGTCATCCGCGACGCTGCTATGCCGCGGTGTGAGCTCCATAAAGTCCTCACTCCAGTCCTCCAGATCGTCGCCCGTAGCTGCTGCAATACCCACGACGACCTGGTCTTTCCCCTGGGAATGTGGAGCGTGTTGGTGGTGCTGCAGCACGACTGCCTCAGCCTGCGCCGTGATCGAACGCGGCCGCTTCGTGCCCGTGCTGATGGACAATAACGACATGGACGCCGACGCCGAGGCCTTCATACTCGCGCTGTGGCCGTGCGGAGGCGTCGTATTCGTGAGCGAAGTCCGCCGCATATTGGTGTGCTGGTGTCGCCGCGTTTATTGGTTTCCCTTCCCCACTTACTTTTCGTTGGCGACGACTTCCAACAAAACGCACTCAATCAATCAATGCTCGGAGAGCTGTTAACGGGAAGGTTGATGGTCGTGCGGATCAATCGGTCGGATGTTCTTGTTCACGCACGCGCAGCTTCGTTCCGTGCCACAGGAGGGATAGACAACATACACGGAGAACAGAAGCGAACAGGGCGGAGCGAGGGAGCCGATCCAGCCTGGCGCAGCGCCGCGGAGCAAGTCTATCGGTCGGTTTATCGCCTCCGCTGCGTCGTACCCATGGACACAAGCATGCCCCGAGGCAGAACAAACCACACATGAAAAACGCCAACGAAAATTTCAGAGCCCTACCCGCGGATGGGCACTATGATTTGAAATCAGTACATTATCCCCAAAACACACCGGATTGAGACACTTGTGTACTGTAAAAACAACATATCCAGGTGTCAAATCCGTGCACGGCCGGGGCAAAGGCTGAACTCACTCATATTTCCGTCTTCAAGTTTAGATTACGCGCGGTTTGACCGCCAGTTGATGACCTGAAAATAGTCCTGTTGCAGTCCCAGTGGAAATGGGGGCACATTGGCTCAAGTCGCTGTCAGGTAATGCGTAGTTCGACCCCATGAAGTTCACTGTTCATGATGAACAGTGTGCACAGGCATCTCGCCTGTGAAGATGGAGAAGCCGCTCCTCCAGGGATGAGCTCTACAAAGCTCAGCGGCACAGTCTCGATTTTTTGAGTCAAAGCGCGAAATTTTCACACGAGAAGTGAGCGAAGCCACAGACTGTCTGGCTCCATCCTCCGCGAAGGACACCGCGGGTCAGTGTTCGTGGAGGTGGTGTCAGTTCGCACTTGACTGGTTGCCAGGCTCTGGGCAAGTTGCATCTTGGGGCACCCTCAAGGCTCAACACAAATCACGGCATGCAAAGTTGAGTCCCCTGTTGCACTTGCAGCGCGCGAGGTTATTAGGACAAGATACCTGTCGTCGTCTCGTCCGCCATGGACGGATGGCACGCTCGTGTTCACGTTCTCGTGCTCGCATATTGATTTTGATCACCGGTCCGCGTCTCACGCGCAGTCGCATTTCGCAATGGAGACCTTCATCGCAGTTTTGTCGTGCGCATCGCGACCTTTGCTCAAATATTCAGTCCGCTTGAGCCTCAAGCTTCAACTGAAACCTCGATCGGATACAGAACCCGAGCTGGAGAAGCGACTTATTTTCGCTTGCGCAGAGTATTATTTTCTCTTGCCAGCTTCTCCTCATCAATATCGTACTTATAACGAAGCAAACGATACGCTAATTTACATCGTCAGACTCGCCATAAGTACGACTATCACTAAGTACGGAGAACATTAAAGATGATTGGATGAAAAAAGAAACCAATCGGATACGTTCTAGTTGAATTTCAGCAAATGGAAAGTGGATAGGTGTCGCCCCGGCAGTTTCCTGTTGCTGTTGTAGTAGCTGCTGACGCGTGGGATGACATCAGAGAAAGAGAAGCCACCGAACAACAAGAGAAGTCGCGGCCCGGACACCTCCATTGCGGACGCTATCTACGCACTCCACAGCCCAGGACACTACACGCAGATACATCCATCCAAAGCACGAGATCATGAGCGACAAGGACGTGAAAATCTTGGTCAAGAACGTGTACGCACCGTCCGAGACGCAGCAGTTTCTGGTCGTTGACTCGCTCGCCGTGCGCACGCTCAAGGAGATGCTGCAGGCGGCGCTGCCGGGCAACCCACAGCCCAAGCACCAGAAGCTGATCTTCGGCGGAAAGATCTGCGACGACAGCCACACGCTCGCTAAGGTGCTGGCCAATCAGAACCAGAACAGCCCCAAGCACGACGTCGCGAAGGATGAGGACGACGCGCCGTTCGTGTTCCACTTGATGGTCAGCGGACCTACGACGCCAGTCGCGCGGCCATCGACCTCCCCAACACCAGCACCTACGCCAACGCCAGCTCCTGTATCCGTGCCCACGCCAGCAGCTCCAGTGCCTTTGGCTCCTCCGGCCCCGACGCCTGCGACTGTTGGGGCGACGCCTGGACCTCAGCCAGCGACACAGCCCCACGTCGCGCCCATGTTCCCCTCCATGGGTTTTTTCGGTGGTGCTCCAGCCATGGCTGGTACTCCACCACCTCCGGCAAGTGGCCATGCACCGCACCAGCACCATCATCTCTACACGCAGGCGTTCCTGATGCAGCAGCAAGCGATGATTCTCTCGCAGATCCATCACCTTCAAGTGCAGCTCCAGCATCACTATCAAACAACTGTGGAGCAGATCCCAGCGACCGGACAGCCTGCCCACCCAGCACACGCACAGTTCCCGCACTACGGACACTTCAGCCATCACAACCCATACATGTACGGTATGCCACATCCTGCGGCGTACGGCCACGTTGGTGCCGCAGCAGCAGCTGGAGTGCACGCTCCAGGATTCCCAGCCCCACCAGCGGCGCCTGGTGCTGTTGATGGCGCTGCGCCACCTGCGGGAGCTGCCCCTGCTGCTGTCGACCCGCGAGACCGTAACCCGATCATTCGCGTGCTGCGTGAGCTGGCCCCGCTTGTCGACATCCGACTGGCGATGAAGATGACGTTCATGCTGTTCATCATCGGCCAGGATACGCCAACAGATCGGCTTATCGTGCTCGCGCTCATGTCATTCGGCGCTTACCTGTAAGTGTCTTTGACATCGAGCGATGCTTTTGGAGAGAACCTATTGATCTGACCGGTTTGATATTTCGTAGACACATCACTGGTATTCTTGCCAAGATTTTTGACATGCTCAAGCGTGTCAGCGGCCCTCAAGTGGACGCTAATGCGAACGTGGAGGCGAACGCCAACAATGCCAATGGCAACGCAGCTACCCCCGCCCCTGGGCGACTCGGGGCTCTCACACGGCACCTACGTATAGCGTCCGACCGAGGCTTTGTACAGGACGTCCGCTACTTTGTGGTCGGTCTACTGCTGTCACTCGTGCCGGCGTGGCACCCGCAGCCGCTTGCTGTGGACGGACCGGGCGCATTTCGTCCGGAACCGATCGTCCCTGATGCTGGCGCTGAAATCCCATTGCAAGGTATTTAGATTGAGTCAGTGATGGATTGATTCAATGGAACGTGGTTGTGCTTTTATGCAGTGTAGAGATTCTCATGGTTCCGACCATTCTCAGTGCTTCTTGGCGACCTGGAGCCCGGGTGGCAGTTCGGGAAAGCTCTGTCGAAGAGCGTTCAGGAGCTTCTGCTTGTGCAGACTCGTATGGCGTTGACCACAGATTTCCTCCTCTCCAGTGTTCCCATCATCTCGAGTCGGCTCGTTGGCGTTCAACGCGAGATCCATTTCCATGGCATGCGAGAGTCGGCGACGCGGAGAGCACGCCAGCTCCGCTTGCAGGCGTTGCTCCTCTTCATCGCCCTCCTCTTCATCTTCATCTTCGTCGACTTCCGGCCGATCTTCCTCCGTCTTTTCGTCTCCTGCAACGAAACCCACCAATGCTGAGGTCTGCCCATTCGTGCAGATCGGCACAGGGGCTTGCGTCGCGAGCAGGATGCTTTTCGCGGCGGCTTCACTTGGTGTCAGCTCGACGAAGTCGCGATTCGACCGACAGTGGCGATTCACACACACCACGGTATCTCCACAGCCGACCGTGAGCATGCGGAAGTACGCACACACCAGGCGCCTCGCGTAACCATACTCATCCGGCTCGGCCCGTGGCTCTTGCTGCTCCATCGTACGCAATGAGGAGTGAGGGATGTCAACGCCCATGCCTTCTACATGGGCTAACACACCACATACACACTCTAGTCGGCCTATATTTAACGGAGACCTTCTGAGGTATCCATCCATCCGCCTTTCTCACCCTAGCATTTTCTAGTCTCTACACTACCAGATTCGCTTGCTTACTGCTGACTGTGCAATCGCTGCGCCGTCTCGGCCCACTTGTCCATCGTCACCAGTGCCTTGCCCGACGCCAGCACCTTCTTGGCCATCTCGAAGCCGCTCTTGATGCTGTCGGCCAGGCCGTACACGTACAGACCAGCGCCCGCATTGTACGCGATCGTGTGGCCGATGGCGTTGTCGCAGGCCTCACCCCCGGAAAACACCTTGCGCAGAATCGCTGCGTTCTCGGTCGCGTCGCCGCCCTTGAGGTCGATCAGCTTGCTGGCTGGCACACCGACTTCCTCTGGTGTGAGCGTGAAACGACGCAGCGGCTCGCCGCGCTTGACCTCAACAATCTCAGCAGCTCCGATCGAGTTGAGCTCGTCCAGACCGGCACAGTGGACCACGAGGCCGTGCTCAATGTCCAGCGACTGGAACACGTAGCCGAAGACCTCGAGCAGCTTGGGCGTGTACACACCAATCACAATGCGCGAGCACCGCGCTGGATTTAGCAATGGACCGAGGACGTTGAAGATACAGCGGATGCGGATGGCCTTGCGGACGGGCATCACGTAGCGCATGGCCGGGTGGAAGTGCGGCGCGTACATGAACGCGATGTTGGCATCAGAAATGCACGGTGCGATGGCCTCAGGCTGCAGCATGGGCACACCCAGCTCCTCCAACACGTCGGCTGAGCCAGATCTATCAGTCGCAATTGCGTCAGTGGAAAAACTACAGAGAGGTGGGGGAAGCTGCAGAGTGGGGGAACGTACCGACTGGAGACGGAGCGGCTGCCGTGCTTGGCGACAAGGGCGCCGCATGCAGCAGCGAGCACAGCAGCGGCAGTGGAGATGTTGACGGTGTCGGCGCCGTCGCCGCCCGTGCCAACGATATCCAACGTTGGTCGCTGGGACTGCTGATGAAAACGCCAACGAAACAAGTTAACTCCACCATATGAGAATGGCCAACTTTTCCCAACGAATTGGTGGCTAAGACCGCTCGTACCTCGACGTTGACTGGGATGGCGTGCGCGCGCATGTACTTGGCGAAGGCAGCGACCTCCTGCGGGGACTCGCCCTTGGCTGCGAGCAGCGACAGCAGCACGCCAATGGCCACAGGGTTGTTCGTGGACTCCTCGGAAGCGATCTGCTTGATGGCGAAGTCGGCCTCCTCATCGGTCAGGTCCTCGCGGCGAACGAGCTTCTCCAACAATCCCTTGAGCTCCATTTTGTTGGTGTTGGTGGTGTGTTCTGTTGGAAGTTGATACTGAAAAGCTGTTCCCGCGTTGGTCAGCGCGTGTTGGTGATGGGGTGATCGACCGATCGGCGCAGTCGGATTGATGCCTTGCACAAGAATGTTCTGCATCAATCAGCAACTCGTTTGATTGGGGACCGGCAACTCTTCCCGAAGGGTTACGTTGAATGCGCGAACTGACGCAAACAAAACTGAACCAGGCGTAACCTTTCACAAAAGTAGGTGCCTTCGTCTCATACTCAATCGTGTACTGAGATAGTGTTGTGGAGTCACTCTTTGGGAGGGCACTAAGTGATGCTCTCTGGAGTATCTTTAGGTCAGCAACACGGCTATCTTTGGGAAAATGAAAATGATGCGGAGGTGAATGTCGAGTTGCTTGCCTTGGCGGCGAATAGAACACACAGCAAGAGATCAGAACGCTTGATACGCACCTCTGTAGAATCGTGTTGTTGTCGGTTGTGCGCGCAGCTCTTTCCAGCCTGTTGTCGAGAGTCTCAAGTGCGTGGAAGTCTTCCGCCTGCAGCTCTTCGTGATGGCGCATCGAAGCGGAAGCGAGCATGGCTCTGCTAGCGCGAGAGCACGCGCGAACGTGAATCGCCAGGCAGGGAAGGATATCGCTGGAGTCACGAAGGTCGTGGACATGAGTGATCTGCAGCGGATCAAGGTATGCGTCTACCACACAGTTTTGCTGCTTGGGGTCTCATTCCACTGACTGACAGCCGAGGTGATATTAGAATGAATCAGTGATCCTCACGGATGACGACTTGCGAAAGCTCAAGCATGACCAGGAACAACAGTATCGAGCAACGCGGCACGAGGCTCACGAACGGAAGCGTCGTATGATGGAGAAAGAACTCCAAGTACGCGATCGGCGAGAGCAAACCGCGATGGAAATGGAGCTGGACGCGGAGAGGAAGGCGTTGCTCACGGATGACGACGTCCTGCGAAACCAACACCTCATCTCCATGCGCAAGATCAATGCGTTGGCGACCCAGGCCACAGGATACAGGCTCTGTGACTCACTGAAAGAGCACCAGCAGGAGCGTGCCCAGGTGGAGGCCAAGTACAACCGCCTCCATGATCAGATCATGGAGAAAGAGCGCGTTGTCGAACTGGACCAACGCAAACAGGACGAAGCTGTCGCCCAAGCCAAGCGGATCGAAGCTCGCCAAATGCTGGAGCAGCAGATCGCTGATCGCCAGAAGAAGAAGATGTACGAAGAGGAGGCCAAGGCGATTGAGGCTCAGAAGATCCTCAAGACTTACAAACAGTACGAGGTCGAAGAGCAGAAGAAGATCGAGCACCACCGCGAGCAAGTGAAGGAAATGGTCAAGGAAGTGGCCAAGACCAACGACCGCATCAAGGACATGAAAGAAGCTGCGGTTCGTCGAGAGAAACAAGAGGAAATGGTCGCGGCTGCGTATCTCCGTAAGAAGGCGATGGAGGAGGAGGCCAAGATCCAAGAGGAGATGCGTATCCGGAAGGCGAAGGAAGTGCGAGTGGCGAAGCTTCGCGCTCAGCAAGAAAAGGCCCAAGACAAACGAGCCGCTCAAGACGAGTTCCGCGCGAAGAAAGCTTGGGAAGAGAATGAGATGAACGCGAGACTGAAGCAGAAACGTGACCAGGAGGCGCGGGTGAACCTCACGCGGACAATCCTCGAGGACAGAGAGAGGCAAGCAGCCTTCCACGCGCAGCAAAAGCACCAGATCAAGCAAATGGAGTCGCATCTGGATCAGCTCACGCAGCAGCGCAGCGAGCAAGAGTATCAACGCCAGCATGCGATCCTGGATGCTGCTCGTGAGCGTGAGCGCGAGCACGGATCCAAGCTGTTGGAACAGATCGAAACGAACAACGAGATGCGCGTCAAGGCCAAGATGTTTGAACAGAACGAAGGCAAGTATGTAAAGAAGAAGGCGATGAAGGAGAGCATCATCGCGGACAAGTACCGACGCGAGACGCTGGCCAGACTCGAGAAGCAGGGCGTCGCGGAGGAGTACCTGCGCGAGCTCAAACGCATGAACATCAACGAGACCAACGCCTAACAATACTAATGTACCTACATCCATTGACCTACAGTTTGCTGTGCAGCATCCACAATCGCTCGCTGGAAACTCCATTCGATTCGATGGATGAATCGGAAGATCTGATGTCTCACAATTGCTGTCGTGCGTGGAAGTATCCGGACTGTGAGAACAGTATGTACTGTTGCTCCTTGTGGCTCGTGGAGCTGCTGGGGAATTAGTGAAGCCATGTGGTGCTGACTTCCAGCCGGATCCAAAGCAAGGAGCCAGTTGAGTGTCAGTCAGTCACGAAGATCCAGACCAAACCATCCTAACACATTACATTAGATGGTTTGTTCAGGTAGTAACTACCAACATGTAATACTATAGGGTTGGATGTGTGATGACCAGCTTCTACGGAACAGTCACGAGTGCACGAACTATCGCGCGTCGTCGCGAGTCGCGATTGGCGGGAACTCGTTCTGGTTGATTGAGTTTATTGGCGACGCCTCTACCGCCCAGGACCTGGGCCAGGTGGATCAAGGGAATCGACTGTTTGATTGGCGTCTCCATATGACCCAGACTTACACTACGCTGGACCATCCACCAGCTGGAGGGTTCCAGTTCCACCTGATGCTGCGGACGCTGCTGTCTTCCTCGCCTGTCGACTGTTGGAGCGGAACCGAATGCTCGGGTCACAAGCACCCGTCTTGCTCCGGGTGGTCGATTGATCCGCTTGTCCGGGAGCCCGAGGGCAGAGCAATTATTCTGCGATTCGAGCAGCTCCACACAGAACCGTTCTTCTGCACCACCCACCAGAACACTCTGTGAATCCAGTACTCGTATCTACCAAATCCAGTATAAGTAGATACCATGAAGCTCGCAGCAGTGATCGCTCTCGTGTCGACGGCTCTCGCGACCGTCGCCGCGCACCAGTATGACTTCGAGTCGCCGCAATGGACGAGCGATATGGAGACCCGCGACATGGACGATGAGGTGGCCGGCGAGGCCATGCTCAAGTCCACGGTGTTTATGCCTGCGCGCGTGGATTCTGGCCCAGCTACGGCGGGCGCGAACCTCGCTGTGCCGTCCACGGACAACGGCCACACGATCCTGTACAGCCCCGCGCAGCCAGTGAACAGCGCCACCCAGAGCGCGCCGCTGACCATGGGCATCATCAAGGGCACGTACGACCCAGCGTCGGTTGTGCCAAACGTCGGCTCCACCACAGGCACGACGGTCGTGAGCGGTAATGCCAACCCAGCGGCTCAGGTTGCCCCAGCGCCAGTGGCGGCTGCGACTCCTGCAGTGCCAG
>JAADXI010000246.1:0-29429 GCA_023337615.1 Pythium brachiatum | reverse complement strand
GGATCCAAAGCCAAGCTCTACGCAGCGCCGTCCAAGCCATAGCTCAACAACAACGGCGTACAGTGAATGATTAGACTGTCGTACTTATCTCAAAGCAGGATCACGTCGGTTCATCACTGCGGAGGCAGGAACCATGACTGTACTGGTGTTTGGCTGAATAAAGATCGTCTGTAGGCTCATGCGATGATGCACTGCAGCAAGAATAGCCTTTGTTGGCAGATCTTTGTCGCATCAGAACCCCTTCGCGAGTTGTACGTAGTACTGCGTGTGTTGTATGCTATACTCAATCCTTGGACAAGCCATCTTGTCGGACAAGTGCAAATCAGGCTGAAAAAAACAGCCCGAAGATCGATGAGCTTCGGAAACGGGGGAGGGAGGGAGAGAGAGGGGATGCTTGGAATACACCTCGTCTTATCGGCTTGGTGTACTTGAAGAGCGTGTCAGCGTTTACAAACACGCGGTTGCCGCGTGCAAGCTCTCGAATAGTCCTCAAACCATTTGGTCACACGACAGCGGCCGCGATGGTGGGGCGTCGCGCGTGTGCTCGTCACGATACTACTTTGGTGTATTGCTTCCTGCTCGCTTGTCTCTCGTGGGTATTCATACTGCACGCAAATGCAGACCTCGCTCCGAATGCGCTTCTCGGCTCGTGTCTGACCGACGACTGGGTCAAGTCCGTCGAAGCCACGCTCAAGATCAATCGAAACGATCGAGATGCCCAAGGTCGACTGGTTCATCCGTTTCTGCATCCCGCGCTTCGTCATCAGCTGTACTTTGTTGATGATCCGCGCACTGCCGCCAAGACCTCGTACGCCAGTAGCTGCGTGCCCGACGGTGCTACCATTCACCCGGCTGGTGCGACTGCCACTGACGCTGCTACCGTGAACGGGTCACTCATTCTCGAACTCAGTGGCTGGACGTCGCACTCGCTGGCGACGCTCGTCTTCTCGATTCTCGCTGCAGAAGTGTACGGGTACAAGGTGTCGCACTACTACATCACCGACACGCTGGCCTTGACGGAGCGAATGTCGTCGGTGCGGTCGGGCCAGTGTACGCCGACCCACGTGAACGTCGAGGTCTGGATTGCTGGCCTCGAATCCACGTTGCAAGTGTACTCGAACGAATCGTACCCGGCGGGAGCCATCGGCTACTTCGGTCGCTCGGGCCTGTACACCACCTCTGCGTTCGTGAATGCCTCGATGGGCCCAGATCCTCCACTCTTCGCGGACTTTTGGAAAGGCTACAAGTACAACGAAGCCCTGATCACAGCCATGCCGACAAAAGACGATCTGAAGGCCACGGACATCTACCCACTGACCGAAGTGACGTGCGCCGACGGCAAATTTTCGTGTCTTGACTCCTGTTCAAAGTCGAAAGCTTGCCAAGACCGAGAAGACGCGCACCCGGCAAAGCAGTGCATGGTCGTCGCGATGATGTACGACTTCTACGACCCCGGATACTTGCAAGCAGTGATGACGAATATCGGAATCCCGGCGTATTTCTGCTTCATCGGGTACGACGGCGCCCAGAAGTTTGCGCTCAAGGCTGCGGAAGCCAAGAAACCCGTGTTGTTCTACCACTATGAGCCGGAACTCTTCCACTTGAACAACCCAGGAGCCTTCCAGCGAGTCTTCTTACCTCGCTCGACCCCGGAACGCGTGGTGTTAGCAACGGGCCTCTTCGGCAATATGGAATCGTCCGACAACCCGGTGGATGTCGACTTCCCGACGACCAAGCTCACCAAGTACGCGGCGTCGTTCTTGCAAACCACTCTGCCCGTTGGCCAACTGCTCTCCAAGTTCACGCTCCAGGAGCTCGACATCAACGATCTCTTGCGCAAGTTCTTGGCTTCAAAAGACGAACTCGATCCAACCTTTCAAGCAGCCTGTGGATGGGTCCGCGAGAACTACGCGGTCTGGTCGCTGTGGATGGACCGGCTGCCAATCTGCTCGTTTGACACGCACATTCGATACGATGTCTCCGGCTGCAACAGCAGCGAGCGGGTGATCACTTTCCACTGGACTCTCCCAAATCCCGACGACGCGGCGCTTCCATACAACTGCGACGGAGGCACAACCAAGCTTCCTGTGCCGTTGCACACCAGTCGAAGCTGCGACTGGATCACGACTAACACTGCGAAGTGGCGCGACTGGAACCAAGCCAAGCCAGAGTGCGACGCGAGCTTCTACAAGTACAACATCACTGAGTGTGACTCGAGCGCGAAACGACTCGTGAAGTACTGGTGGCTTCTTCCGAACCCAAGCGACGCGACCAAGTCCTTCGAATGCACAGGTGGTGCGTCGCTTCCGGGCGACGTGTCCATCGAGTGTGAGTACATGCCGACGTCCTCCCCAGCCTTTTTCGTCATTGCAGTGCTCGCCGGCATCTTCATCATCGTTCTCCTCGCAGCGATCATCTTCGTGTACGTGCAACGTGGCAAGCCCATCGTGAAGCGCTCCCAATACGAGCTTCTCATCTTGATGATCATTGGTGGCATTCTCGTCTGCGTCGCATCGGTGCTCTACGCTGGCAAGCCCACGCATGTGCTCTGCGGTGGTCGGCCGCTGACGATCTCACTTGGATTCACCACGATCTTTGGCTCGCTGTTCGTGAAATCTCTTCGCGTCTATCGAGTGTTCATGCGATCCACCATGAAGCGAGTCACGGTGACAATGGCCATGATGTTCAAGGTCTTCGGCATCTTCTTGGCTGTCGACGTCCTCATCTTAGCCGTGTGGTTCATCGTCGACTTCCCCGCACCAACAACGACAACCACGAGCGCCGTAGAATTTCAAGGTGAAATCAATCTCGTCTCGTGCAAGTCGACGAGTTTTCTCTTCACAGCAGTGCTGATGTTCTGGAAGGCAATGGTGCTGCTGTCAGGACTGTACCTGTCCTTCCTCATCCGCAACGTCTCAGCAGACTTCCAGGAATCGATCTGGATCTTCGGCTCGAGTCTCATCGTGTTGATTTCCTGCATGGTTGTCCTGCCGCTGGCATACCTCGTCAAAATGGCTGCAGCGATCTTCTACGTCTTCCTTGCGGCTGCGTTCTTGCTATCGACCGCTGTGGTGATGGGGATGATGCTAATTCCCAAGCTTCTCCGCCTCAACGAAGTGGCCAAGAGCTCGAGATACACTGAAACCGGTGCGACACAAAGCGGCACCCTCCTTCATCGAGGAAGTGGGACGGCGGTTGGATCGTCAAGTGTACTCGTAGGCGCCGCTCAGCGGTCTCGTGTGGGGAGTACTCACATCCAGCCCATGACCACGCATGGTGACACAGACACGGAAGTCACTCGCGCGTAGGATATCACTCGACTACTCGAAGACCGAGGCGTTTGGAGATAATAGAGAGCGCTATTGCATCATTATCACGCTTGTGACTTCTCTGCTGTTGTAGAATTTGATGTATCGATCTCGTGGAGAAGTTGAGCAGCTCGCTCGACCACGCTCGTTGGACATCCGGCCAGTGCTGCAGTATGAATACCGTACGAATGCGGGGCCAAACCCTTCACAACACGATGTGAAAACACCAACTGCGCGAGACTGAACGAGCCGTCTACATCTTGTCGTCGTCGTCGTTCGAGAACCTCCATACGGTAGAGTTGTAGTTCTTCTTGGAGATCAGTGGAGATCAAACGACCGAGAATCGTGAAGTGCGTCGCGAATAATGACCGAACTTGCTTTTCACATAGCGCTTCGAGAACAGCTCCAGCGATCGCGATGCCATCATTCACTGCAGTACCCCGGCCAACTTCATCCATCAGCACGAACGACCGGGGTGTCGCTTGCGTCAAGATGGTTGCGGTTTCTTGCATCTCAACCATAAACGTGCTCTTGTCCGAAGCCAAGTCATCCGCAGATCCAACACGGCAGAATAGCTTGTCAACGATGCCAACGCGAGCGAAGCTGGCAGGCACGTAGCTGCCGATCTGAGCCAAGATCACGAGGTGAGCACTTTGACGAAGAAAAGTGCTCTTGCCTCCCATGTTCGGACCCGTCAACAGCCAGCAGGCACCGCTATCTTGGTTGGTGTCGCTGGATACGGAGGCACGCGCTGACGGGACGAGGTGGAGACTGTTGGGAACAAACGCACGCACGCCGGCTCTCGAGTTCTTGCCTTGCAGGTGAGCAGCCTCCACGACAGCGTGGCGTCCGTTTTCGATATGAAGTTCGGTGCTCATGTCGAGCACGGGGCGAGAGAAGTTCCGGTCCAGAGCCACTTGACTGTGCGAGCAGATCACATCGACTTGCGCAATGGCGACAGCAACATCTTGCAGACTGGTAGAGATGGCGAGCACAGCATCGCGTAGAAAGTCGAAGATCTCGCGCTCGATCCGCTCCACTTCTTGAGCAGCCTCCATCAATTCTCGATTCAGGTCCTTCAATTCCTTCGTGCGGTAGCGGACAGAGTTCTTCAGCGACTGGATCATCTCAAGACCGTCCAGTGGCTTCTGCCCTGATGCCGACACGCCTTGGGTTTGGGTCAATTTGTTGTTTTCTTCGTGCGGGATGTCGATGAAGTAGCCTTTCTCTGGCTGGTAACCCACTCGCAGTCTGGTCGAACCAACGAGTTGGCGATATTTTTGCTGAAGGACATCCTTTTGAGATACCTGTGGGTCCACCGTTGCAACAGCTCGCCACTTGTCGAGGTCTGCGCTGTAACCACTTCTGACGAATCCGTTCTTTGAGTTGAGAGCTGTGGCATCTTCCGAAAGTGCGGACAAAATCGTCGCAGCGACAGCGTCGACACTGATCCGTTCGTCCGCCATTACGAGTGACAGCCGCGTGACACAATCGCGGAGCATTGGCGGGAGTGGCAGCGTTCGCTCAAGCTGGCTGTGGTCCTTGCTTTCCAGCAGCACTGCCAGCTCTTGTGCTTCTCGAATGGTCAACGCGATGCTTTTGAGATCTTTGGGCGTCCCCACACTCGCCGATAGACGCTGAATGCTTCGCTCCATGTCAAACATTTGAGCGAGCTGCTTGCGAACACGCTTCAACACCATCTCCTGCTCATAAAAGTACGTGACGGCGTCGAGTCGTTCAGCAAGTAGGTCGAGATTGGCAAGTGGCGATGCTAAGTGGGACTGCGAGAACATGTCAGAATCTTACCTGTGCATTCAAGTACACAAAATCCAAGCACAACACGTACCGCAAGCAGTCGCGATCCAGCGGGGGTTATCGTCTCGTCGATACAGTGAAGGAGGCTGGCCTGCTTCGTACCGGCCAACGACTTGGTAACCTCGAGGCCCTTCCAGGCGCTGGCGTCGATGATCATGTGGTCTGCACTTTCAAGATGCTGTGGTTTGCGCACATGCAGTCCTGCTGATCGGTTTTGCTGCGTGAAGGTGACATAGTCAACGATCGACGCTGCCGCGTTCTGCTCGACCGCGCCGGTGACATCACGACCAGACGTGGACACGCCCGGCGACAGCCTGGCAGAACCGATGAAGCTCTCTGCTGGCCGATACGTCTTCATGCATGAACTCGGAAGTGCATCCTCCAGCAACTGGTGAAGCTCAACCTGCTCCGACGCCTTGCTGACATCGCCTGGGACGCCTTCACTTGGACGCCACGAGTCAGGAATCAAAATCTCTCGTGGAGAGCATCGCACAAGCGTACTAGCAAGTCGATCAGCTGTCGCGGTGGTCGACACAAACTCTCCAGTCGACAAATCCGCCCACGCGACGCCCCAAACCTCGTTGTCTGGGAGTGCAAACACTGCAGCGAGGTAGTTGTTCTCCGCCGGACTGAGCATCGCCTCCTCCACGAGAGAGCCTGGCGTGACGATACGCACAACCTGGCGATCTACGAGCGATTTGTAGCCGCGTTGCCGTGCACTGGACGCGCTCTACAACACAACAACACCTCCGTCAGACGCCACCAACCACAGCGACAGGTTCCACACGTCCAGCCTCACCTCGACCTGGTTACAAATGGCGACTTTGACGCCGTGGTGCATCACCTACATCAATGAGAGACAACTCATGAGCTAATCAAATCCACATTCTTGGATGCGTGGAGGAACACGCACCAGCTTCTCGACGTAAGAGTCTAGCGACGACATCGGAAAGCCCGCCATGTCTTCAAACGCACTCGTCTGCTTCGACTTGCGTGTGAGCGCCAGGTTTAGCAGCTTCATCCCACAGTAATCGCATCGCATCAGCCTCTGAAAAACTCCTCTCACTACCAGTGTTTAACAACACTGGTAGTGAGAGGGTTAAAAAAACACTGGATCTGCCCACTCACATGCGACGCACGGCGCGCGTCCTCGCCGAAAAACTCGTAGAAGTCGCCCACCTGGAACAGCAACATACAGTCTACATCATATCCCGTCGTCAGAAGCAGCCACCTCCAAAGAAACTGCGTGGTAACTCACCTGGATACGCCTTCTTCCGCTCAAGATACTGCTGGACCATGGGCGTCAACGTCTCAGTTCCATCGCTATTGGAAGAGAATCCCGCCGTAGATCGCAAGAATGGAGAACTCTTCGTCTGGCAGACACGCTGGAGTGCCTGAAGACGGCCATAGTATCGCGTATTCACCGCCATCACGCGCGCAGTTCGCCGCATCATGTTCGTCCGTTTTGCTCTTCTTGGCCACTCGAACTCAAGACATGTACTGAGATAAAGAACGTGCGAAAAGCATTCCCATTATTTCGTTCTAAATACAAGTATATGTCTATTGTTATTCTTTTAAATCAATTCTCGGCAAATACAAATGAACTTGTATTTTGGACAATTTCAAATTTCAATCCTGATCCATCCGGTGTCGCTTGCCCTTTTTCACCAATACCATATGGACTTTGTTCCAGCCAATTGATGATAGAATTTAAATTGTTTCAGCCAATCACATTGCGTCTCATCACGTGCAAGTGGCAGAGGTCGTCAGCGCAAGTGAGCTGCTCGTCCCGACAGCGCCGCTCGGTATTTTGGAGACGCCGCACGACACACAGGCGGCATTCCAGCGCAGTATCCATCCCACAGAACGACACGTACGCAACAGCATCATGAGCAAGGCGATCTACGTGTCCTCGCGCAAGAGCCAGCTGGCGATGGTCCAGACCACGGAGGTCATCGGCATGCTGAAGGTACCGCGATAACTGAGACCATGAGCAGAGAGGATATGTGGCAAGTGCTGACGCGTTTCGTGTGTGTGGAGCAGGCGCTGTACCCAGACGTGGAGTTCATCGTGGGTCAGCAGGACACGATCGGTGACCAGGTGCTGGACCGCCACCTCAGTGATCTTGGCACGCAGACTGCGTCGGGTCTGTTCACCAAGAGCCTCGAGGTGCGTGGAGCCTGCGAGTAGGAGGTTGGACGATTGTGGTCTGATGTGATGGCGTTTGTGTAGGAGGAATTGCTTCTCGGCAAGGCGCGCTTTGCGGTGCACTCGCTGAAGGACATGCCTACGACGCTGCCGCCTGGGCTCGTGCTCGGTGCGATTTGCAAGCGCGAAAGCCCCGAGGATGCTGTCATTATTCACCCAAAGCACAAGGCCAACGGCATCCACACGCTGAAAGACCTGCCTGCCGGCAGCATCATTGGCACCAGCTCGCTGCGTCGTGAGGCGTTGCTGCGCAGCCAGCACCCAACGTTTGAGATCAAGACGATCCGTGGTAACATCCAGACGCGCTTGGCTAAGATTGACGAGCACGACGACTACGATGCGATGATCGTGGCTGCCTGCGGCTTCCGTCGTGGCGGTCTGGGCGAGCGTATTGATGAGGTAAGCTTGGTGTGATGCGTTGTTAATGGGATCGATCTGAGCTGACGGGGCGATTACTGTTGTAGCTGCTCCCTCTGGACTCGTTCGGCTACGGTGTTGGCCAGGGCAGCATCGGTATCGAATGCCGTGCTGATGACGCTGAGATCTTGGAGATGCTGTCGAAGATTGAGCACGAGAAGTCGGCGCAGGTGTGCACGGCGGAGCGTAGTCTGCTGTACACGCTTGAAGGCGGCTGCCAGGTACGATACAGATCGCCACCAGCCACGCAACGATGGACCCCTCGTCTAACTTTATGTTTGTGACTGGCAGATCGCTATGGGCGTCAACACGACGCTGGATGAAGACACCCTCACGCTCACGGCCACCGTGCTTTCGCGTGACGGCAAGAAGAGCATCCGCGGTACGTCGATCTCACCAAAGCACTTGAGTCTCTCATCTCATCTCACGAGCTCATCATGCACTTTGTAGACTCCATCACTGGCCCTCGTCAGGAAGCCGAAGGTCTTGGTAAGGCTCTTGCTGATCGTTTCCTTGAGAACGCTGAAGCTCGTGAACTTCTTGGTAAGACCGGAGAGAAGCGTGCGCTGACCTACGGCGACGTTGAAGCTCCTGGAGACGCGGCTGCTGCTGCCGCCACCGCCGCTGCCGCCCAACAGTAAATAGTGTGAAGCGATCCATAGCCAGTCGGTCCGCTTCTTTGTTCAGCGTAGACGTCAATGCAGTAGTGAGAAAAGGGCGACCAACAGGAGCTGGTTATCAATCGAATGTTGCATTAATCTGCCACTTCCGTTGTGATCTCCAAACGACGTGAGTTCTCTCTTAAGTACGTTTCCGCAGTAAGTTCGTAATCGTACTTACACGAAAATATCACGGTACGATGCCGTTGCTCTGTTTCCAGTCATTTGTTGTCGCTGCATCCATTGGAGCTCTCGGACATTGAGCCAATTCCTGAGCACGAAGCGACATTCCGGTCTCGCGGTCGATCTAGCGCTCTCCACGCTTCCGCTGCCCCGCGTCCAGTGCATCACACACACCGCTAGCTTGTCTCTGCTTGTGTTCGCGCAGCTCCGGATTCGCTGCTCTCGATACTCGCTAGGAAATCCGCCTATCACAAGTCACAGCCTAGCATCATGGCGACTGAACTCGCGCCACAGCAGCTCTCGCGCTGCCAGACGAGCCGTCTGCTGCAGTGTTTCCGTGCGATTGGTATGATCGTGGACGATGTGCCGATCGTGTGGTACAGTATGGGCAAGGAAAGCTTCGCGACGGCGTCGCTGGGCAAGTCGTTTGTCGTGTACAAGTGCGACAAGCTCACGCCCGTGCTCGTGTCGCCGCAACTGCCCAAGAAGATCCTGGCACTCGATGTGCTGGCCAAGAAGCAGCTCACGTTCACTGCGTGCGGCCGCGACATTCTCGTGTGGAAGCGCGTGGAGCACACGCACACGCTCTCGGGCCACAAGGGCGAGATCAAGCAGCTCCTCACGGTCGGCAACGTGCTGTTCTCCATGGATGACGCGCGCACTGTGCTCATTTGGAACCTCGAGTACGTATATACTCTGCTTGTTGTATTTGTATCAAAGTTACTGATAGTCTGTACTTTGTTGCAGCACGATGGAACAGTTGAACGAGCTCAACTTCCCACCTACTTTCACGCCGTCGGTCATGCTCCACCCAGCGACGTACCTGAACAAGATCCTCATCGGTTCGGAAGAAGGCGCGTTGGAGCTGTGGAACGTCCGCTCCATGAAGTGTATCTACACGTTCAAGGGCTGGAAGTCGGGCGTCACGTCGCTCACGCAGTCGCCTGCTGTTGATGTTGTTGGCGTCGGTCTCGCGGATGGCCACGTCGTCATGCACCACTTGCAGTTCGACAAGCTCGTGCTCGATTTCACACAGGAACAGGGCCGCGTCACGGCGCTGTCGTTCCGCACGGATTCGGGTGCGCAGGCGCCGTTTGTCGTGTCCGGTACGACGACCGGTGATATCGCCGTGTGGAACCTCGAGAGCAAGCGTCTCGAGTCGATGATCGCTGGTGCCCACGAAGGCCGCATCACGTCGCTGATCTTCCTGCAGAACGAGCCGATTCTGCTGTCCACTGGTACCGACAACTCCATCAAAATGTGGATCTTCGACCACCTAACGGGCGGCCAGGCGCGTCTCCTCAAGTCGCGTGAAGGCCACATGGCGCCACCGACCCGCATTCGATACTATGGTAACAACACACTCGCGTCGATGGCTGACGGTGCTGATGGCACGAGCTGCCAGATCCTCAGTGCCGGTCAGGACCGAGCGTTCCGTGTTTTCCACACGGCGCGTGAGCAGCAGAGTACCGAGATGTCCCAGGGCCCGATGCTCAAGAAGGCCAAGAAGCTGAACGTTCGTGTCGAAGATCTCAAGCTGCCACCAATTACCGAGTTTGCGGCTATGGAGACGCGTGAGCGCGACTGGTCGAACGTCGTGACGTGCCACGAGAACGAGATGGCGGCGTACGTGTGGCGTTTTGAGCACCGCGCGATTGGCAAGAAGGTGCTGCGCCAGTTTGATCCAAGCTTCCGCGTCACGCCGGGCAGTGAAGAAGACCTGCGTCGCCAGCGTACCCAGGCGTCGTGTGTCGCGATCTCCACCTGTGGTAACTTTGCGCTCGTCGGCAGTGTCGGCGGTGCTGTGTTCCGATACAACATGCAGTCGGGTGACAAGCGTGGCTCGTACCCAACGGCGGCGACGCCAAAGGCTCAGATCATTCGCTCGCTTGTGCTGCCTGGCACGAAGCTCGTTGACGAACAGGATGACACTGCCCACCACGCCCACGATGGCCCAGTCAGCGGCGTCGTGGTCGATGCGCTGAACGCCCAGGTCGTGTCCGCCGGCATCGACGGGAAGCTCAAGTTCTGGGACTTCAGCAACCACTCGCTGTTGTTCCAGATCGATGTTGGATCGGCGATCTCGCAGATCGAGCTCCACCGAGACTCGAACTTGATGGCTGTGGCCAGCGACGACCAGATCATCCGCGTGTACGACGTGCAGACGCGTAAGCTTGTGCGTCGCTTCCAGGGGCACACGCACCGCCTCACGGATCTCCAGTTCTCCCGTGATGCACGATGGCTGTTCTCGTCGTCGGCGGACGCGAGTCTCCGTGTGTGGGACATCCCAACGGCCAAGTGCGTCGACTGGGTCAAGTTCCAGAAGCCAGTGACCGGCCTCGCCGTCTCCCCAACGGGCGAATTCCTCGCCACCACCCACGTCGGTCACGTCGGTATCTTCCTGTGGGCGAACCGTGCGTTCTTCGCGGATGTGTTCCTCGACTCTGAGCCAACGGAGCCGGCGATGCTCGATATGCCTGTGCCACTGAACGAAGTGGAGAACGATGACGCGCTGGGCTTCGGTACGGAACGTAACCCTGTGGTTGTCGTTGAGAACGGACTCGATGGCTCCAAGCCAACCACTGACGATGGTGACAAGACCGACACGGAAGGCTCCGGTAGCGACGTGGAGCCGCTCGACAGTTCGTTGATCACTCTCTCGAATGCGCCACGTGCGTTCTGGGAGTCGCTGTTCCACTTGGAGCTCATCAAGAAGCGTAACAAGCCAAGCGAGCCACCAAAGGCGCCAGAAAAGGCTCCGTTCTTCCTACAGACGGCCCGTAAGGACGAGGTCAAGCCAACTTTTGTGCCAGTAGCTGAGCTCAAGAAGGCGGCGCCTGTCGAGGAGGCCAAGGAAGGTGATGAAGAGCCCAAGATGGCTGGCTGGGGTGTCGGCGACGACGACGAGGCCTGGGGCGATGATGACGACGAAGCGATGTGCAGTGATGACGACGAGGAAGAAACAGTGACCAACTCGGGCACGGCCGAGCCAGTGGCCGAGGGCTCGCGCATCATGAAGAGTACTGGTATGGTCACCACGCGCTGCAAATTGGCTTCGCTGCTGGCTCAGGCCGTTGAGGACGAGGAGGACGAAGAGGAAGCCCAGGCGCTGGCGTCGGAGGACCTGCTCCACGCTCGCCGCAGTCGCTTCCACCGCGTGGCGTTGTACATGCAGACGATGTCGGCGTCCGCCGTGGATGTCGAGCTCAACACGCTTTGTATGGGCGACTTTGACGACGAGGGCAAGCAACTGCTGGGTCTGTTTCTGCGATTCTTGGAGGAGGAGATGGCCACGCGCCGCAACTTCCAGGTGCTCCAGGCGTACTTGAACCGCTTCCTGAAGCTGTACGAGCAGCTTTTGGTGGCCAACGCCGATCTGCTCGCGCGCGTCGAGACGTTGTGCAGCGTGCAGCAGCGCCAGTGGGAACACTTGCAGCAGTTGCTGCACAACAACCTCTGCTTAGTGCAGTACTTCAGCAAGATCCAGATGTAAGCCAGCGACCGCCACGTCGCCATGAAGCTGAAGCATAGAGAAGGCAAGCAAACTGCAATAAATTAGAGTTTTTGGTTCATGTATACAGTGGATGGTTGTGCAATTTCGTGTGAGTGGAATGATCAAGGTTTCTATTAGGCATTGGTGAAGTGACTATGGCTGACTCCAGTCTTTACGACTTCCACGTCGAGTTCTTGGACGTCGACATCTCGAATGGGAACAGCGGCGCACGCGTCACGACGGACACGCCACGGCACGTGTTGATCGAGATCGTACCCTGCGTCAGCGTTTGCTCGGCGGCGAGCGTTCCATCGAGATCCACGGCCGTGACTGTGAGCCAGCCAAAGCCTGGAATCTCGAGCTCGACCGCACTGGTGCGCTTCGGCTTCTTGACGCTCTTGGACTTGGTCTGGATCTCCTTCGTGATGTAGTCCTTGAGGTTGATGTCGTACTTGTGGAGCAGCGGGCCCGTGAAGCTGAGCGCATCAAGACCACGCGGAGGCGAAAGTAGTCCGCCGGCGTGCTTGAGGAAAGTATCATCAGCGTCTACACAACACAAGTGCCATCATTAGCATTGAAGTTTCCAGGTACAGAAGACAGGAGAACGTACTGGCGGTCTTGGAGAGATGACCAGGCAGCACACCGTGCCACGAGAACAGCACCAGGTTCTTTTCGGCGCCCTCAGGCGCTTCGTAGTCAAAGCGCGCAAGGCCACCAAGGAACAGCGAACGACCCGACTGCATGCGGTACGTCGTCATCTACATATACAACCAGCTCATTAGAACCACAACCACAACAACAGATTCCTGACCATCAGACTTACCGGAAGCGTCTTGGTCGGGAACACGTTCTTCAGCTGCGCGGCACCATCAAGAGCCAGGATCTCGATCAGCTTCTGGCGCTTGGAGTCGACGATCAGACCCGGCGTGTCCAGGATGTTAAACAGCTCGTTGTTGGCCACGACAGGCAGGTGCTGGACAGCGAGCGTCGTGCCCGGAAGCGGTGAGGTCGTCATCTCGCGGTCTTCGTCATCAGCGTCGTCGTACATCTCAATGCTCTCGCCTTCCTCAAGGTGCACATCAATCTCACGCTCATTCTTAGCGTTCTGCTTGGCGTTCTTTGGCTGCGCCACGTCCAGCTCCGAGCTGTCGAGGTTGAGCGTCTCGAGCGAGTTTTCGTCCTCAAGATCGCCCACCGATACCTCTGGAAGCTTCATGTACTTGCGGTGGTTGTGCTGCCACTTGCGGTCCACCAGAAACTTCATGAGCGAGTTCAGGAACGTCGACTTGCCCACGTTCGCGGCGCCCACAATGCAAACGTCACGGCCCTTGCGGAACTTCTTCACGTCCTCGACGATCTCCTTCATGCCGATGCCCTTCATCGCACTCACCAAGTAGATGGCCTTGACGTTTTCAATGCCCGCCGCCCTACACAACAGCAACCATACAATTAGTATCTCCACGTCCTGTCCTATTAGCAAATGAACGCGCCACGTACTTGGCCTGGGTCTGGATGCGACGCATCACGCGGCGGATGCCCGACTTCTCGGGGATCAAATCGCCCTTGTTCACCACGAGCATGACGTCCTTGTTGCCGAACAAGTGGCGCGCGTTGGGCAGCAGACTGCCCGTGATGTCGAGGATATCGACCAGCTGGATCATCAGCATGTCCTTGGCCTTGAGCTCCTGGACACGCTTCTCGTACTCGCTGTACGGGAGCTTGGCGTCCGTGATCTTGCCGTAGTGCGTGATGTTGTAGCAGCGCTCGCAGCGCAGCTTCTTGAGCTCGCGGATGTGCTTGATCTTGCCCAGCAGTGGCTTGGGCAAGTACCCGACGTTCTTGGGTTCCGTGTACTGGAGGTCGATGCCGCAGCCACTACACGACCAGCTCTCCATGAGATCGATGTGGCTGACCACCTGCTCGATTGGGATCATATCTGGGTCCTGCTGCACAGCGCTAACGCTGTGGCTGTGGTCGTGGCCATGGTTGCCAGTGCACGACAAGTGCAAAGCACGACGTGGCTCCGTCCACAGGGATCTCTGCGCAGCCGCAACGACCGCGTTCGATGTGCCAGGATATGTGCATTGCGCGGATGGCAGTGTGCGTGTAGCTGCACGCTCTGCGGCGACGGTGCGCGCCGCGAAAAGCGATCGACACGTGCGTCGCATCATGGTCGATTAGATTTTTTGGTGTCGAAGAGCCGCGGATTCCTGAACGTCCCAACCAGCCATGACAAGCATCACCAAAAACTCCAACAAAATACCGGTATGTTACCGGTTTTCACCAACACGAAACCTCAACTTGATGGAAGATCTTCAAGCTGGTACGCGTTCGTTCCATCAAAGCACCAACGAAAGTCAGTCAGTCGTAACATCAATCAAACGCCAACAAACGCCAACGCATTAGCGGCCGAAATGGAGCGGAAGGTTGGCTACGTGTTCGATGAGCGGTTCCTGTGGCACCGCACGTGGAGCATGGCGTACACGCCGTTGATGGAGCCCTTCAAGCACTGGGAAAGCCCCGAGACCAAGCGCCGCTTCCACAGCCTTCTCGCAGTCTCAGGCGTGCTCGACAAGCTCCACACTCTCCGCGCCAAGCCAGCGACCGAAGCGCAGCTTCTGTACGTTCACACTGAACGCTACGTGCGCTATGTGCAGGAGATCTCGAAGCGCAAGGAGGGCGGTGACGCGGGCGACGACGCCACGCTGTCCCAGCACGGCTACGAGATCGCGTGTCTCTCTGCAGGCGGCGTATTGGTCGCTGTAGACGCAGTGATGCGTGGGGATGTCCACGCAGCGTACGCGCTCACGCGCCCGCCAGGCCACCACGCGACGCCGGACATGGGCATGGGCTTCTGCATCTTCAACAACGTCGCGATCGCCGCGCGCCACTTGCAGCGCGCGTACCCGCACGAGATCAAGCGCATCGCGATCGTAGACTACGACGTCCACCATGGGAATGGTACACAAGATATGTTCTACGACGATGACAGCGTGCTGCTCGTGTCGCTCCACCAAGCCAACAACTACCCCGCTGACAGTGGTCACTGGGAGGACATCGGCACGCTCAAGGGCGAAGGGTACACAGTGAACGTACCCCTCCCTCCAGGCTCCGGCACTGGTGCGTACGAGTACTCTCTGCGTCACATTGTGGGCCCAGCTCTGCGTCGCTTCAAGCCCGACTTTATCATCGTGTCCTCGGGCTTTGACGCGTCCTACGCTGATCCACTGGCCGCTATGATCCTTAGCAGCAAGGCCTTCCGGTCCATGGCAACTCAGCTCCTTGGTTACGCGGCAGAGTTATGCCAGGGACGCATTGTGTTTGCCCATGAAGGCGGATACTCGGAGACCTACGTGCCGTTCTGTGGTGCTGCGGTAGTGGAGGCGCTGCTGGGCGTGACGGATCCCAAGGAGCAGATTGAAGACCCGTTCCTCCACGAAGCCGAGCGCTGGGAGTACCAGGATCTGCAGGACCACCAGCAGCATGTAGTCGACCAGATCGCTGTGCTCCACGGACTGGATGAAGACGCCATGCCCAAGTAGTACCGGAAGAGGAGACTCGTGGCTGGAAGCTGCTAAGCGTTGAAGATAAAGAGTAGGACGAGTGGCCAGCTTCAACTTGATTCACGAATCCGTTGTGATGGCGTAAGCGGAATCAGGGGAGGAACTTTGCTCTTCCCATTCTTCATTCTTTTCGAAGCCACGTTCGTTGAGTCTGAGGATCCGGTGTTGCAGCTTGTTCATTGTGGAAGACGCCGGCTCAAGCACAAGCGACCCAGACAACCAGCCAACAGTATGGAGCAGCTCTATGCGAACCCAGTGAGCCAGCCAGCGCGTACCGGTGCGTTATGAACCACTAGCGAGTGACTGGAAGTGCAGGGATCTAATGGGCGTTGGTGTTGATGTATTGTAGTCCTGTGGTTCTGCAAGCTAAACGACCACGAAGTAGACTACACGAACGTGCAGCTGCTGCAGGGCGAGTCCCACACCGAGTTCTTCAAGACGCAGCTCAACCCGATGGGCAAGATCCCCGTGCTCAAGGACGGCGACTTTGTGCTCACAGAGAGGTACGGTGCTGCACTTTCTCAGCGAATATTCAATGGGGGTAACCCATTGAGGTTACAAAGCGTCTGCATGCTGACTGACGAACGTTTGTACTGGGGAGCAGCCACGCGATCATGATCTACCTGGCGGAGAAGTACGGCTGGAGCCAGTGGTACCCCAGTGACCCCAAGATCCGCGCTCGTGTGAGTCCTGCTTATCTATCTACCGTCACGGCGAGAGCACGGGTACTGTACTGATTCTCCAAGTGTGTCTGTAGATCAACGAGTACACGCACTGGCACCACCATAACGCGCGGCTGTCGTCGCAGATCTTCGTGAACACGATCCAGACCAACCTCGGCCGTGGCACGCCCGTGATGGAAGCGCAGCTCAAGGACAAGGAGAAGACCATCAACACGATCCTCATGATGCTCGAGTACTGGTTGCGCGGCCACAACGAGTACCTCACGACGCCGGCCAAGCCCACGCTCGCGGACTTGTCGTGCTACAACGAAGTCGTGCAGCTCGAAGTGATGGGATTGCTGCCTGCGGACGTGGCGACCAAGTTCCCCAAGTTCACGGCCTGGCTCCAGCTCATGAAGGTACGAACTCAACGCTGGTTCATCACTGTGTGAGGCCGCCTTCACTCACTAACTCACTTGGTGGCTGTGGATAGAAACTCCCACACCACGAGGAGCAGCTCGCGCCGATGATGACGTTCTTCGCCAAGTACAACCTCATCCCGTAAGCCACGTGGCTTCTGTCTTGCAACGTGGCCATCCTGTTGAGAGATCAGTTGGAGACCGCTACTGCATGCCACAGTGTGCCGTTGGACTGTAGGATTTCAGAGCGAGCTGCAGCAGAGAGAACTGTGGCTAAATGCGTAATTGCTCAAATGGACCTTGCGTGAAGGCTCAACGCATGCCCACTTCAGTCATGGCCGTGGCTTAGAAAGCCACACAACACGCCCTGAACCGACCTGCACACTGTGTGGTACTACGTAGTAGTAAGTCAGTACAGTTTATGACTGGACTCACCGAGAAGACCACGAGTTGCAGTTGTTGCCGTTGCTGGCTGGGGAGCCAGAAAGTTGAAGTGAGACCATAAAAATATCGAACGTTTTCGAATTTTAGCCACTCAAATAGTGGCTTCACTCGCGCATTTTCCACGACAACCAAAATGGACCACCAACGCGACCGTTGTCGCTGTTGTTGAGCTTCTTTCGCTCTTCAGTCTGAGATCTTACCGGCCGAGAGCAAGTCGAGATTAACATGGGCGATCCACAGAGTATGGCGATCCAGGAGCTGGAACGAATGCTGCAGGGCAATCCGCGCGCAGTGTACGAGTACAAATATGCCACCTCTCATAACAATGCGGTGAGTGGAGACACGCTACTACCTTCTTGGCGATCGCGTGGGCTAACGCCAGTGCCTGTAGAACGACTTCCACTTGAAGAACCTCATTATCAAGGGCGATCTCGCGCGTACCGAAGTGTATCTACGCCACGGTGCGTCGCCAAACCCCAAGACGGTCTCGTGGAAGAACCAAAAGGGATGGAAGGTACTATACGTGACGTTGTACTCAAGATCTACTTATGAAGCCGGAGGCTGAAGGATGTTGTGGTTATTCGAGCTAGAACGACTGGTTCCCGATGCTCTGGGCCGTGATGAGTGGTGAAGTGGAGATAGTGGAGCTGCTGCTGCAGTTCGGCGCCGATGTGAACGCAAAAGGCGGCCTCTCAGTGAGTTCGTTGCCCTCATCCTGAGCAGTAAACTGATCTAACTCGATCTTTGGTGTTGTCTGGCAGGTCAAAGTCATGCTCTCCTGTACGTAACCTTTTACCGTATTGATTCACGGGCTGCTGGTTGGCTGAAGGATTGAAAATTGCTGTGGGTAGCCTCGTCGTGGACGTATGAGTGCCGCCGAGCACACACAGCACTGCGAGCCGCGGTCGAGCGGAGGGACGTGGAGATGGTCCAGAAGCTTCTGAGCGCCGGCGCCTGCCCCGAGTCCTACCAGGTTTAGTGTACCTATGTTCACACCCTCCACGTAGCTCGGTCTCACTGTCTCTTGCGGTGCGTAGCATCACTACGGCAGTGCGAAATCGCGCGAGTCCCGCAACGTCGCCATTTACTGTGATATCCCCGTGCTGTATGGCGCCGTGACAAACGGAAACGTGGCGATCGCGGAGTTACTACTGTACAAAGGCGCGAAGCCGAACCTGCCCAAGTCATACAAACTCAACTACTCGTACCTCACAGAAGCTATTCGAAGTGAGAGTCCAGCCATGGTGGCACTGCTGCTGCAGTATGGGGCCGACCCAAACTTCCAAGTTCCGCGACTGGTACGGTGTGAATCATACTACGTAGTAGGTACGAATCAATGGCAAGCTGACGTTGGCATGCGTTGTATGTTTTGATAGGGAACGACGCTGCTGATACTGGCGGCAAAGGCGTCCAAGCACGCACTCGAGATGGCGAAGCTACTGATCCAGCACGGCGCCAACTTGAATGCCCGCGAGATCGTTCATAAGAAGCAAGACGCGCTCGCTGCCGCGGTGGTCAAGAATGATCTGGAGCTCGTTGTTCTGCTACTCAAGCACGGCGCTAAGCCCAACTCGGTCCATTCAGTACGTTTGTCTCCCAGAACCACTCGATACCGTCCCCATCCATTCCTTTTTCCTCATAGAAACTGACAGCTCGAGTGGTTCTCTATCATACGTAGGATCCTCTCTCGGCAGCAGCTACTGTGGATACACCAACAGAACCAAGCATCGAGATCGTGAATTTGCTGATTGACCGAGGCGCCCAGGTCAATGGCTGCGATCTGAATGGTATCGAACACTTGTTTGCCGCCGTCCAGAAGCAAAACAGCGCAGTCACAGAGGCGCTGTTGAAGCGAGGAGCCAAGCCAGATATTGTTCACTGCGATGTGCGTAGTGCTCACCAACCTACTGCAACTTGTCTCGGCTGATTTGGTCGTGATTGGATATCTAGATGACGCCTCTCAAGCAGGCAGTGCTGTTGGACCAGGTTGAGATGATTCGGCTCCTGCTTCGATACGGCGCGTCGCCCACTGCTCGCGTGTTTGCCCCAAGCGTGATCAGCCGCGGTCGCGAGGTGAGGAGGCCCGAGTTCACTAGAACGTTTATCATCTCTAACAAAGGATCTGATTTTTTTACATTTTAGATTTGCTGCTCGGCACTCGAACTCGCGCAGGAATGCAGCTCTTCTCGCAAGATCGTCTCCATTCTGAACGGCTCTGAAAGCAAAGAACCCGAGCCAACGCCGGCAGACGACGAGGAGAAAAAGCGGCTGCAGCCATTGCTGTCCGACGTCTCTACACGAGAATCCACGATGGATAGTCTGGATCTAATCGCTCTCTGTGAGGATTTGATGGATACAACCGAAGCTCCGAGCCGACCGGAGGTGGAGCGCACGGTGAGTCGTGCTGTGCTGTGTATCACGTGGGCGTTGTGCCATCAGCCGGGACGGAATGTGTACTGCGAGTGGGAGCTGGTAGCGCCAGATCTGGATTTATTCACGGCGGCAGGCACCAGTTATCAGCCAGTGCGACGGGAACCGATGAGCGGAAGTGTCGTCATCGCTCGAGGCCGAACAGCAGCGTCATGCGGGCCAACGAGTAGTTCTAAGGATAGTGGAAGCATCGTTGCTGACTGGCACAAGGACGGCTTCAAGCTCAGCACCGGCGTGACGTTGGACGAGACTGCTAATCTCAAGGCGTTGGTGATGGCCCACGGGAGCCAGCGGTGTCTGCGGTCGTGCGAGCTGCGCTTCAAGGTCAAGGCTGAAAGCGGAATGCTCGGTGGGAGGTAAGTATCTACAGAGTATGATGCCGGGGAAAAGTCAGCAACTGACTCGCTGATGTTTTACTATTATGTAGCAAAATCGTGGGGGAGGCTTGGCTGCAGCTAAGCCACTTGGACGTGGGACTCGCGCCAGGCTCGACGGCCAAGTTCGTGGTGCAGCTGGAGTGCAAGAAGAAACGGACGGGAACCCTGGCGTTTGAGCTGACGTATTGACGCGGATGGCGCTGAAGTTACCCTCAGGTTACCAGTGTATCGGATATGGCTTTTAGAAAGTACAACCATTTGGATCCTGCCCGCTGGCTTCAAGATCCTTCTCTCCCACTGCGCTGTGAAGGCGCATCTCGTTGGTACGGCATGCAGCCTCGTCTTTGGTGGGTTCAGAGTCCAAAATTTCGAATGTTGTGGCGGATGAGCCAATCAGAATACTGGGTTCACTTCCCCACGATCAACCCACCAAACAAAAGCCAACGGCGATCTTGGAGCACTCGTCTGCCGCACCAGTAGCGAATCTCCCCACCAACAGAGAGCTGCAGTATTATACCAAGCGAACCAACTGACCATGGCCGAGAAGCTTGCGATTAATCAACTAGACCGAGAGCTCCAGAACAAGTTGCGCTCAGTGTACGAGTGCGAGGGCTCCCCCTCGGTATGTATGCTCCGTTTTGTATCAACATTACGGTCATTGCGGTCGCATTAACGAGTCGCAATGGCGGCGGGTATTCGCAGGATTTCAGTCTGAAAAAGCTGGTCGTGAAAGGAGATCTGGTGCGCGTCGAGCTGTATCTGCGTTGCGGTGCCTCGCCGAACCCCAAGGCTGTAAAGACTTCCTACAGCACCAGGGTGAGCGTGGCTGTAGACAGCTACTGCGTTTGTACCAGTCGCCTAACGCTTGGTATCCTGTACTGTAGACTGACTGGTTCCCGCTGGAATGGGCGGTCACGAGCGGAAGTGTGGAGATGGTGGAGCTGCTGCTCCAGTTCAAAGCCGACGTTAACGCCAAGGGATTGAATTCGCGACGCGGTCTCACGGCGCTGCGTCTGGCAGTCGAGCAGCAGAAGTCAGCCATCGTTGCGAAGCTGCTGAGTGCTGGAGCCTGTCCAGAGTCCTACCAGGTAAGCACGCGTCCGCACTGTGTGGTGGTGGTTAGTTCTCACTCTCTATCTGTCTCGTATAGCACCACTACGGCACTGTGAAAGCCCGCGAATCGCGCAGTGCGACAGCGTACTGCGATATTCCCGTACTGTACGAGGCAGTGACGCGCAAGAAACTGGAGATCGCAGAGATGCTGCTGCGCAAAGGCGCGAAGGCGAACTTGCCCAAGTCGTACAAGCTCAATTACTCGTACTTAACGGAAGCCATTCGACTCGAGTGTCCGGAGATGGTCGCGCTATTGCTGCAGTTCGGGGCGGACGTGAACTTTGAAGTCCCACGACTGGTCGGTGGATTGCTACCGTGTTCTGGGTCATAACGTAAAGCTGACTCTGGCTGTGTGATGATTTTAGGGAACCACGCCGTTGATCCTGGCTGCCAAAGCGTCCAAGCACGCGATCGAGATGTGCAAGATACTGGCTCAGCATGGTGCTGACGTCCACGCGCATGAGGTACGTAGCTCTATCGTCGTCTACTGTCAAAGGTTTGGACACTAAAAGCGAACTTCTACTGTAGTATATCCACAAGCAGCACGACGCGCTGGCGGTGGCTGTTCTCCAGCGAGACTCGGAGCTTATCCGCGTGCTTCTCGAGCTTGGCGCGAAGGCCAATGCAGTTAACTCGGTGAGTTTAAAGACTGCGGGCGAGGCCTATTGAGGGTTGACCGTTGCCTCACTGGTGTGACTGTCTGCTCGGCTACAGGCGCCTCTCTCTGTCGCGGTCAACGCTGACGCCCCGCACAAGGCAAGCGTTAAGGTCGTTAACACGCTGCTCGACCACGGAGCTCCAGTGAATGATTGTGATCCCAGTGGCGAGGAGCCTCTGCTGGTGGCCGTCCGAAAGCAACGCACAGGCGTCGCTGAGGCGTTGCTGAAGCGTGGAGCTACGACAAATATCGTCCACAGCGATGTACGTACACCCTCACTATTATTCTGCTGACTGGTCGGCTTAGAGGTTCTCACTCACGCTGTCTGCTGTGGTGACTAGCTGACTCCTCTCAAGCACGCGGTGCTCAGCAATCAAGAAGAGATGGTGCGCTTGCTGGTCAGCCACGGAGCATCGCCCCTCGCTCGCGTGTTTGCTCCGACGGTGCTCAGTCGTGGGCCAGAGGTACGGCAAAGATATAGTCACATACCTGCCACTGATGGTGCTAACATATTATCCACTTCTACTATGTAGATTTGCTGCTCAGCACTCGATGTCGCCAAGCAAAAAGGCTCGTCCAGCGCGATTCTTGCCGTGTTGGATGGCTCTGAAACTAGCGCAGAGCCCGAGCCAACACCTGCAGGCGACGATGAGGAAAAAGGACCCATTGCAGCACGACCACGAGCACCGCTCGCTGCGACGATCAGTCGAGAGGCAGCACGTGCGAGTCTCCAGCCTATCGGAGTTCCCACGGATACTACAACGACAGCAGCGGGACTAACAGAAGCGAGCCGAGCCGAGGTGAAGCGTACAGTGAGCCGCGCGATGCTGTGCATCACGTCGTCGTTCTGCCAACAAGCTGGAAGAAGCTCGTACTGTGAGTGGGAGCTGGTCGCACCTGAGCTTGATATGGCGGTGGCTGCGGCGCTGGCGACGACGACTAGCTATCAGCCAGTGCGACGCGAGCCCATGGCTGGAGGTGTGGTGATAGCACGTGGCAGAACTACAGCCGTGGCTGCACCAAAGCCGACGAAGGCTTCAGCAGCGAGTGCCAGCTCCAGTTCGGTCGCTGACTGGCGCAACGACGGCTTCAAGCTCAGCACGGGCGTCACGTGGGACGACAGCGCCAAGGCCAAAGCCATGGCCCACGAGAACCAACGCTGTCTGCGGTCGTGTGAGTTGCGCTTCAAGGTCAAGACCGAGGGAGGGCTCTTCAGCTCGAGGTGAGTTCGAAGCTTCCTGGATATGATCGTGTTTGATCTAATGGCTGACGTGTGTGTTGTGGTATGTGGCGAGATAGCAAGACCGTGGGTGAGGCGTGGTTCCCACTGAGCCACTTGGAGATCGGCTTGCCATTCGGCACGACGGCCAAGTTCCTGACGCAGCTCGACTACAAGAAGAAGCGTACGGGCACGCTGGCGTTTGAGCTGACGTATTGACGCCGATTTCAACGGGTATATGCGAATGTTGTGGTGGGCCGTGGACTGTTGGATGGATTCATCAGCGTATGTATACCAGAAATCCATTGACGGGGGAAAAACTTCAAGTTCAATCCCCCCACAGACTTGCTACCACCTCCTTACGCCTCCTCTGCTACTGCACGACTCTGTCGTTCACCAGCACTTGCCCACGTCGCATGTTCGCCGTAAATTCGAACACTGGCGTTAGCACCACCGCATCCAGTTCCCCAACAGCACCATTGTGTCCTGGAACAACACTGAGCAGCGCCAGCATCTTGCGACGTAGTGCCGGGCTCGAGAACCCACTCACTGGCGTCCATTCCAAATCGCAAAGCGGCATTGCAGCGTCCACCACCACCCGCGTGTTCGACTGGTGGATTTGCATGTTCTACGTGAAGCGCTGAAGTCGATTGTTGTTCTCCAACATCTCCACAGCGGTGTCCATGATCTTACAAGCACGAGCTCGCGACGGAGTGTGCGTCGCCCCAAGCTCCAACTCACGAAGATACCGAGAGGCAGCGTGGCGCTTGTTGCCGAGAGCACGGAATAGCGCGAGTACAGTGTCATCAAATTGGACGAGTGCGGACGCCAACATGAGACGCTGGAGACGGCATGTTCCCGATGCGTAGCCGTCGAGAAACACCCGAAGATTTCCTAGATAGTAGTGGTCGAGTTCCAACTCCTCCAGCATCGGACACGCCCCCAGGAGCTTGGAGCACCAGTCATCAAAGAGTTGTGGCCGGCCAAACACCTCCACTTTCTCCATTCGTACAGTGATCTTGCGTGTCGTTTTCCCGGCGAGCTTCGAGAGATTGAGCACAGCTCCCGCCGACTTGGACGTCATGCTGAAGAAGCTCATGGACGCGATGGACTTGATCACGCTGGCGCCAAGAGCACGCGTTCGCGAGGCGAGGATACTGCTTTTGTGGACCCACGCTTGGCCCCATCCTGGAAGCAGCACACACGTCCAGTCGTCCAAGCGGGATAGAACACGGAGTCTCGACAGTGGAGTCTCCACGCTGAAGGCTGTGGATTTCGTCGACGGATCCGTCAACGAGAATTGCGAGGCAGTGAGCGTCTCAATGGATTCGCTTCGAGAAGAGTCCCCCGACAACTCGTTTAGCGGGTCCGTTGCCATCAGAATTTTCTTCATCGCTACCACAAGCGGCTTACGCATGCCCACCGTATGGATCGTGGCCTCTTGAAGATGCTGTTTGTCACCCGTCTCGCGACTGAACAGCCCGTACACAATCCACAACCAGCTCTTGCGGTAGGAGGTCTTCTCGGATCTGTTGAGGCGGTCGTGGCACCCGTCAGAAACCGCCACGCTACAAACACACGGAGATTCGCGCAACGCCAGACACGCCCCTTGCATCCACAGGCGACCTGAAGACGCGTCCAACGTGACAGCATCTGCACCAAACCGGCAGAGCGTACCAAGCCCGTAGAACCGCAACATACAGAGCACGTACAGCTCCGGATGGTCGATGGCGACATTCGCGTCAAGCGATGGCAGCAGCGAAACACGCACTCCCGCCATCGCGATGGCCAACAGACAGCGAAGCGAGTTGTGGTCCAGGTCCTCTGCTTTTTTCGGCTGCAGTTTCAGCTCGTGGATTCGCAGCCCGTTCTCAGTATGTGAAGATACTTCTCCGTGTGGTGGAGACGTTGCAACGCGTTGGAACACAGCCAACATGTTGTGGATAGCTTGCGCTCTGTTGTGTTCCATGCGCAGAACAAACCGCACTGGGACGGGCGCCGTTGCCTTTCCTGCGGCCTTCAAACGCGACACCAGGATCTCCTTGACCTGAAGATACTCGGCCGAGCGTGGCAAGAGTTCGAATGCTGTCAACACAGTCGGGGCATGCTTGGACCATTTCAACTCCATGCCGATTTCCGTCACTCTTGCGTCGAGTGTTTCCTCCCAGTCGCTTGAACGTTCTGGCCAGATTTGCTCCATTGTTTGCTTCCCGAGTTGCCAATCCACACGCGCAACCAGAGCCAACAGCTCAAGAGCTTCCAGTGGCTTCGCTTGCTCTTCGATTGGAGTCATTCTAGGGTCGAACAGCTTATACTCGAGCCAGAAGATGTCGTCGTGGGGATCGCGAGGTCGCCAGGGTTTCTCTGGTAGATACTCGGGCAGTTCATTCACCAACGCATGGAACCAAGGCACCAGCAGCTCACTGTCGCGTGTCGAGTTCATTCTTGCATCGAAATCGACAACTGGACGCGGCCTGTCGTGAAGATACTGTTGCCTTTCTCACTCAATAGACCAATCAGAAAAAGGGACGGCAAGTATCTACCGACGTCTGTAGACCTTTCAGAGAAACTAATTACGGAAATAGACGCCGATTGCAGCTTGGTGCGGTCTCACACGGCTCTCGTCTCTTCAAGTGCGTCTCTCAGGTAAAACGCTGCAGTTCAGCACCACGCGCACGCGTCGCGTCATCGCTATGAACTGGAAAACCACCGTCAGCAGTGCTGCGTCCAGCTTCCCAACAGCACCGTTGTGTCCTGGAACAACACTGAGCAGCGCCAGCATCTTGCAACGTTGTGCCGGGCTCGAAAACCCACTCACTGGCACCAGATCCAAATCGCAAAGCGGCAATGCAGCCTTCTCCAGTGCCGGCTCGTCCGCCCGGTCGCTTTGTAGGTCCACCGTGAAACGCTGTAGGCGATTGTTGTTCCCCAGCATTTCCACGGCGGCACTGAAGATCTCACAAGCACGGGCTCGCGATGTGGTTGGCCATACACGACACTCAAACTCACGGAGATATCGAGCAGCAGCGTGGTGCTTGTTGCCGAGCGCACGGAATAGCTCGAGCACAGTGTCATCAAATTGTTGCAATGAGGATTCCAACACGAGTCGCTGGAGACGACACGTTCCCGATGTATAGCCGTCGAGAAACACCTGAAGACTGGCGATGCTGCAGTCGTGGAGCTCCAAGTCCTCCAGCATTGGACACGTGACGAGCAGCTTCGAGCACCAGTCATCGAAATGCTGTGGCTTCAGCACGGCCTGTTGCTTAGCTTCTACGTTGATCTTGCGTGTTGATTGCCCGATCAGCTTCAACAGATCGAGTACCGCACGCGATGATTCGTAAGTCATGTTGAGGAAGCTCAGCGAAGGGATCGACTTGATCACGCTGGTACCAAGAGCTCGCGTTTGTGTGTCCAGGATGCTGTCTTTGTGGACCCACGCTTGGCCCCACCCTGGAAGCAGCACGCACGTCCAGTCGCCCGAGCGGGATAATACACGGAGACGCGACAGTACGCTGAAGGATAACTGCTCGGACGACGGATCTTTCAAGGAGAATTGCGAGGCTGTGAGGATCTCCATTGCACCACTACGAGTCGAGTGCCCCAACAGCTCGTTCAGTGGATCCTCGGCCACAAGGGTGTTTTTCATTGCTGCCACAAGTGGCACGCGCAGATCCGCAACGTCGATCGTGGCCTATTGGAGACGCTGTTCCTCGTCCGTCTCGCGACTGAACAACGCGAAGGCCAGCCACTGCCAGCTCTGATCATCGAACTCCGTCTTCGGCTGGGAGCACACGTTCGAAATCACCACGCTTCGAACACACGGCGACTGACGCATCGCGAGGCACGACCCTTGTATCGCCCTGGGACCTGATGACACGTCCAGACTCACAGCCTCGGCGCCAACCTGGCAGGGAATGCTAAATCCGTAAAACAGCAGCATACTGCGTGCGTACAGCTCTGAATGCTCGTCAAAGACACTCGACTTCCTTTGCAGCGGTGAAATGCGCACTCCCGCGGTCGCGATCGCCAACAAACAGCGAAGCGAGTAGTGATCCATCATATCGGATGTCGGCCACAGCTGCAGCTCGAGGATTCGCAGCCCGCCCTCACCATTCAAAGACGCGGCAGCCTGTGATGGAGGCGTGGCAAGCTGCTGGAACACAGCCAAGATCTTGTAGATGACTTTAACTTCGTTGCGTGGCATGTGTTGAACGAACCGCACGGGGACCGGCGCCGTGGAGACTCCTGCGGCCTTCAAACGCGACACCAAGATCTCCTTCACACGGAGATACTCGTTCGAGCGTGGGAAGAGTCGGAACGCCGTCAACACTGTGGGAACGCGTTTCGTCCAGATCAACTCGATCCCTACTTCCATCGCTCTTGCTTCGACGGTTTCATCCCAGTCGCGTGCGTATTTTGGCCAGATTCGCTGCATTGTTTGCTTGCCAAGCTGCCAATCCACACGCGCCAGCAGTGCCAGCAGCTCCAGAGCTTCCACTCGCTTCAGTAGTTGTTCGACACCCGTGGCTTTCTCGAACATCCCACACACGAGCCAGAAGATATTCTCGTCGGGAGAGCGAGGACGCTACGGGGCCATTGGCTCATACTTTGGCAGTGTATTCGTCAACGTATTGAACCACGGAGCAAGCAGCTCGCAGTCGCGTGTCGGCTTCATTCTCTTCGGAAAATCGACAATGGGCGAGAGCAGAGCGATCAAAATCACTCAACGGCCCCACCACCAGCCCCCACCCGCGTCCCATTGATTGATGTTTTGATTCTGAGCCGTTCTCTTGGCAAAATTTTCGAAAAATATGAGAAACAAACGCTCGAGTCCCCAATCCACACGGATCCTGAGGCATCGTCGTATTTACGTGAGCGTTGACTCGCGATAATGGATGACGAATCTACTGCCAAGCTTCGTTGTTGATCCACATTCCGTACGAATTGAGCGTGTAGCCATTGACCGCAGTGAACACGCGACGCGTTCGCTTGGTCGCTGTCAGCCGAAAGATCAACGCCAGCAACACAACATCCAGTTTGCTGAGAGCGCTTTTACTGCGGCCGATGACCACACTGAGAAACGCGAGCTTGCGGCGGATTTCTTGCGGACTCGAATGCCCAACAACTTGCGTCCTGTCCAACTCGCGCAGCGTCACCACGTACTGCCGCATCGTCTCCAAGGGAAGAGACTTATGGTAGATGCTCATCTTCAGATAGAGAAGACGTTGGTTCTGTTGCAGCATCTGCAGTGCTGTGGGGAACACCGCTTGTATCAAGCTTCCATCGTTGTCGGCAGCTGATACTTGGCAGATAAAATCATGAAGACACCGGGACACAGCGTGGCGCTTCTCACTCAGGGCACTCAACAGCTCCATCAAGCTGGTATCAGCGTCCGACAGGCGAAGCCACAGAACAAGGCGCTGGAGATGACATGTACCCGATACGTAGCCATCGAGGAAAACCTGGAGGCTGTCGAGCGGGTAACTACAGAGCTCCAGGTTTTTTAGCATGGGGCACGCGGCCAAGAGCTGGCGGCACCAGCCATCCAGAGGTTTCACTTGGTCAGAGTAATCAGCTTCGACTCGCAGTCGTCGTGTGGCATAACCAACAAGCTTGAGCAGATCCAGCGTCGCAGTTCTAGAGGCCTTGGTCATGCGCGTGAGATTCATCGAGGCAATCGATTGAATGGCGGTGGCGTGAGCCTCATGAGTTTCAGAAGATACGACGTTATCGTGGTGGACCCAGGCCGGACCCCACGCTGGTAGAATCACACACGTCCAGTCACTAGAGTGTGCGACCACGCGAAGATCGCGAAGTAGCTCGTCGCTGATATACGGCGTTTGACTGATGGAGGGGTCGTTGAGTAGGAACTGCGAGGCCACGATTGTTTGGATCACGCTGCTTGGATTGCAGTCGCCCAACAGCTCCATCAGTGGATCCCTTGTCGTCAGAACGTTCGCCATAGCTGCCACAACATGAGACCGTAGTTCGTTCACATTGATCGTGGCTTCTTGGAGACGCTGTCGCTCGCCCACTTCGCGGCTGAAGAGCGCGTACGCAAGCCACTGCCAGTTTTGGCACAAAAGCTTCTTGGTTGGCCGCACGGAATGCTCATCTGGAATGACAACGTTGCGGACTGTTGGAGACTCTCGTAGTGCCAAGCACAACGCTGGCAGCACGCCGTCTTCTTCCCACGAGCATAGCACCACAGTGTCTGGCCGTCTCGCACCTTCGTCCACTGTAGAGAGACCGTAAAACTGCCACACACTTCGCACAAAAAGCTCTGGCGACTCACTGAACACGCCTGGATCGATGCATGGCAGACGATAAACATGCACACCCGCAGCAGCGATCACCAGCAAGCAGCGCAGTAAATGATGATCCAGCCATACAGCCACGCTATCCCATACGAGTTCATGGAGTCGCAGCCCGCCAACATCATTTGAGATCATTTCTTG
>JAADXI010000245.1:0-29686 GCA_023337615.1 Pythium brachiatum | reverse complement strand
TGAACGATATCCTCGGCGGCTCCAAGCCCGCGTTCTCGTCCAGTCCGGAGAAGACCGAGGAGATCCGACGACTGAGTGTCGATGAGCTGCTGGCGCTCCACGTGCCGTCGCCAACGTCCACGACGTCGCTGGAGTCGCCTGAAAAGACCGGCTCGGACTCGGATGACCAGCTAGAGCTCGTGAGCCAGGAAGGCCGCATGCTGCGCGAGTGGCTGCGTACAATTGACGCGTCTCGCGCAGGTGAGTTCCTTGCGTACGCGCGCTGCTTTGAGCAGCAGGGCTTCATCACGCTTGAAGATCTCGCGCAATTGGACGAAAGCGATGTGGAACAAGCCATGAGCGAAGTCGGCATCTCCAAGTTTGCGCACCGTGCGCGGATCCGTAAGGCGATCCTCAAGCTCCACCAGGAAGGCGTCGGTGAGTTCGTGCAGCCAGCGCTCGCCGGGTGAAGCACCTGAATAGCTAGCTGCTACACACCGTTGAAAGACTTGTTAGCGAAGTGGAATTTTGTATTTACGGTAATGTATACGATCGAATCGGCATGATAGTGGGGGCGCTAGCTAGGCTGTGCTGGTGTATGTAAGAGGTAGACACCGAGCCTTGCTTGGCTGCCAGGCAACGCGACATACAGGAGCCCTTGGACTGGCTTACAAGTCCTCGTTGAGGTACGAGATGTCGTCCCATGGGTGGCGGTACAGCGGCTGCTTGAGACGCTTCTGGTCCAGAAAGTGGCCGATGAAGCCGATGCTGCGGCCGAGCACGAACAGGCCGTTGAGGCAGCCGTTCTCGATCTGCTCGTCGGCCTCTTCCACTGTGAACGCGCCGCAGTTACGCAGCAAATCCACAAAGCACACGGCGATACAGCCGTCGACGTTGAGGATCAAGTTGCTGCGCTTCTTGGTGGTCACCTTTTCAACTTCGAGCGCAAACTCAAGCACATCCGTGCGCGGAAAGTGCTCGATCGCGAACTGGCGGATAATCGTCACGCGCTTGTCCGGGTTCGTCACCGACTTGATACGGTGGCCAATGCCCATGATGAGCTCGCCCTTGTTCTTCATGTTGTTCACAAAGTCGGACGCCGACACGCCCGAGTCGTACGCCTGCGTGAACATCTCGGCGGCCTTGTCCAGCGCACCGCCAAAGCGTGGGCCGATCGTGAGAAGGCCCGAGACCAGCGACGAGATCAGGTCCTTGCCGGCACGCGCCGTGACGATCGTGTTGTGGGCGCCCGACACAGCCGGACCGTGGTCGGCCGTGACCATCAGCACCATCTCAATGAACTTGGTGGCGTACGCCGGCAGCTTGCGCTTGAACCAGAGCAGCCCCAGCACGCCGCCGATGCCCAGGTCGTCCTCAAACACCTTGGAGATCGGCATGCCGGCGTACGTGAGCTCCTCGCCACGGTCGTCTGTGATGGACGAGATGAAGTTGGCTGGCTTACGGATCAAGCCGAGGTTCTTGGCCCACGCGTAGTCCATCGGCACCTTGGGCACCGCGACTTCCGGCGCGGGCACGATCGTGCCATCGGCCACGAGACGCTGGTACACCAGGCGGATCGACTGGCCAAACTCATCAAAGTTCGCTGGCACAACAGCACCGGCCTGGGCCAATGCAAAGTTCTTGGCCGACGCGGTCTCCGACTCGCCAGTCGCACAGGCACCAGCGTGGCCAAACTGCACTTCGAACGGGAAGATCTTGGCGCACGTTCCGATACACCAGGCCACCACCGGCTTCTTGATCTTGCCGCTCTGGATCGCGCGGCACACTTCAAACTCATCCGTGCCTCCGACTTCGCCCAGCAGCACCATCATCTTGACCTCTGGGTTGGCTTCGTACCGCAGCAGGTGCTGGATGAACGTCGAGCCAGGGTACTTGTCACCACCGATAGCTACGCCTTCGTACACGCCGTCCGTGGTCTGTGAGATGATGTTGTTCAGTTCGTTCGACATACCTCCGGATTTGGACACGTACGCGACCGAGCCTGGACGGTACAGCTTCGACTGGACAATGTTGTCCAGCATACCACCCGTGTTGCCGATACGCAGACAGCCGGGCTTGATACCGCCGACCGTCGCGGGACCGATGAGCCCCACGCCCTTCTCCGCCGCCTTCTTGATGATCAGACGCGTCTGGAACTCGGGCACACCCTCCGCGATGATCGCGTGGGTCTTGATGGTCTCGCTCTGCTCCAGCGCCTCCATGGTCGACGAAAACACCGAGCGGAACGACGAGAAGTTGACCAGCAGACTCACGTCTGGGAACTTCTTCACAGCGTCCTTCAGGTCCTGGTACACGGGGATCAGACGCTCGTTCGTGCCCCAGTAGAACTTGAGGTAGTGGTTCGGCGCGAACGGGAAGATCATCGCCGCGACACTGGGCGTCTCACGCTTGCACAGGTAGTCAAAGTCCAGCATGCCCTGCACGGCGCGCTGCTGCAGACCGTACACGATGCAGCGCGTGCCCGAGTTCATGCGCACGATGCCTTCGTCCTGGACCACTGGCGAGGGCTTGATCTCCTCCGGCAGAAGCGGCGGCTCCTCGCTCTTGCCAGCTTCATCACCCGTCTGATAATCAGTCTCTTCGTCGCTGTACGCCGACGCCTTCTTCTTCGAGCCAGCAGCCACAGCCGCAGCAGTGGTCGCAGGCGCCGCGCCGTCGCCGTTGTGCTCTGGCGCCTTGACCAGACCCAGTGCCATGGGCACGATGCCCGTGATGTGGGTCTCAGGGCCGAACACTTCGATCGGCACACCAGTGCTCTCACCGACGTCGCGCATCTGCGCCAGACCTTCCTGGTAGTTGGGGCCACCACGACGCACCCAGATGTGCACCTTGTTGTCCTTGAGCTTCTTCTGGAACTCCTTGATAGCACGAATAATGCCCTTGAAGGTCATCGCCACGTCCGTGAAGTTGGCAATGCCACCACCGATGATCAGCACCTTGCCCCGGTCATCGTAGTTGCGCGTCATGAGCTCCAGGATCGTCTTGGCGTACTGGTACGTGTGGGCCTCGCTAGGCGCACCCGAGTACTCGCCGTAGTTCGCGAGCTCCTGGCCAAAGCCCAGATCCGCAATGGTATCAGCGTACACCACCGAGGCGCCACCACCAGCGACCATGGTCCAGATGCGGCCCGCGTGGTTCAGGATCGTGAGCTTGAGCGACGCGCCGGTCTTTGAGTCCAAGTCCGCAATGTACTCTTCCTCTGGGAACTTGGCGCGGCCAAACGCCGGTGGGAACTCGAGCTCGCCCCACTTCTCACCGACCAGGAACGTGGCGGTCTCGTCGACCTTGGCCGCCATGTCCAGCACCGAGATCTGGTCGCCCACCAGCACGATCGGGTTGATCTCCATGTACACAAAGTGCAAGTCGCGGAACGTGTTGAGCATGGACACGAGGAACTTGGCGAGGATCGGCTTGCGGCGCTCCTCCTCCACGGACGACAGCAGTGCCGTCGTGACTTCCTCCTCGGTGATCGCGTGCTCGAGCGGCACCTGCAGGCGCTTGGCCTTCTGGTCGACATCACCAATATCCACACCACCGGCGTGGTGGAACAGGATCTCGTCGCCCGTGCGGTTCGACACGATGCACACGTAGTGCTCGTCGGCGCCCGTGTGCTTGAGGAACGGCTCGACGATGAAGTGCGTGAGCACGCCTTCGACCGTCTCCACGCGGATCTTCTGGTTCAGGCGCTCCCAGACCCAGTCCTGGACCTGCGCCCACGTGGCGTTGAGCAGTAGCAGGTTGGCCTTGCCGCGGCGCTTGATGAGCTGGTCGGGCTTGACCACGAGGCGCTCGCTGTCGCCCAGCGTCGCGAGCCACGGGTTCGTCGTCTCAATCGCCGCGAAGAACGCGTCGCGGCCCTCGCTGACGGGCCCGCGCTGGGCGCTGACCTGCGCGAAGCGCGTGTTCAAGTGGAACGCTGGCAGCGCCGTGGACAGGATGCGCTTGCCGTCGAACTCGCGGATCGCCTTGGCCGACATGGTGGAGTCTGCGACGTGATATAGACCGAAAGGAGCTGGTCGGGTCGGATGGAGAGTCGGTGGCTAAAGCGCCAATTCCGAAATGGTGGTTAGGCTGCGGGGGCGTTAGACCGTCGACCTCAGACCTTTGCCGTTAGATCCGGAGGGAGGCTTTTCACGCCAGGATTTCCAACGTGCTGGATAGGGATGACCCCGCAAGCGAGGCGACGTTGAGGTCAGAGTGATGGTCGATTATTTAGACCTGGGTGCGTGGTGGTGTAAAACCTCAAAACCTTCTCAAATGACGTGGCTTTTGCCTTCCCAGCGAGGTGGCCATCGCATCAGTGGGCGTCATGCTGCTGCGGTTCTATGACATCATCGGTGATGCGCCGCCGTCAGCAACGCGTAGATCACCTAAATCAACACAAGTGTTTGCTCAAACAGACAGTTGTACTTCCAATGTACTGAGATGCTGTGAATCATACAGAGATCCGCGAATAGGGCAACGGTCGCCAAGCAGAAAACCATCAATGAAACGGCTGCCGGGCAGCTTCAGGCAATGACGTAGGAGGCGATGACGTCGCCGTGGATAAAACTTTGGACCCAAGACCGGCGTCGTCGACAACGAACCAGCTCAAGCTCCAGAAGACCCAAGATTCGGTTCTATTTTCCAGGCGTCTATCGATTCGTGGTGACGTCGACAGTCGACGCAGCTGGATCTTCAGACTTTAGACTGGGGGTGAACTCTTCGTCAGCAGCTCCGTTGCCGTCGTGTGTCTGGCGATGATGCAGGCTTGAAGTTGGATGCACTCGGGTGGCTACTAGTACCGATGTTGTGCTGCTGCGGTTGTGGCTGTGGCTGCTGACGCAAGGACGCTCTGTGCAGGCGCTTGCTGTAACTCGTCGTCGCCAGGTACTCGCGGTACGAGCGCGGCGTCATCGTCATCGTCATCGTCATCGCCGGGGCGTGTTCGTGGTTCGCCTGCATCACATCACATCACGTTGAAGAATGGGCGTGGGTGCATCAGTCAGCTACTATTGGCTGTCGCATGCGTTCTGAGACCGCCACGTACCTTCGGAGAAAGCGCATTGCGGGGCGAGTCTGTGGCGAAGCTGATGGACTCGAAGTCGCACGTGGACATGGAGGTCGGGGACGTGGGCGACCGCAGAGAGCGCGTGGAGCTGTGGCTCTTCACGCGATCGCGCTGCTGTTGCTGATGTTGTTGTTGTCGGTAGCCAGCGACGAACACGTCGTAGTTGCTGGTGCAACTCAGGCTAGGAGAGAGCGGGAGGCTACCGGCGCTGCTTTTGCTGAGAGTCGTCGAGTCTGGAGACGCGATGGAGGACGGCTCCTCGCAGTGGCGATCTGGGTATCCCTGCACAATTGACAGTAGGGTTACGGTGTTAAAGTAAACGAGAAGGAGAACTTGCGAACGTGTTTACGCACGACGGCCTGAAGGAGCTCTCGTAGTCGCTCTCGTCTCGCCAGGTACCGATCATGACGCTCTTGCTTCGTTAGCACAGCCTCCGCATCGCCTTCTTCGGTCTCGACGCGTTCATCGTCAGGAGTCGGTGGTTGTGGAGCTTGAGAGAGACGTTGTTGTCTGTCCGTTGGGCATTCATGTATGAGTTTCCTCATTCGAATATATGCGACCATAAGAGACTACCACGAGACCTTGCAAAGTCCCGTCCGAACTGCTCCTGGTGGACCACGCGCAGCATGGCGTTGACTGGTGTCGTGGTGAATGTTGATGGGATCGCATACGCGCCAGGACCAGCGAGAGTGTCAATCCGCTTGATGTAGGAGCTGCGTCCGTCTCGCGGGACAAGCTGATGCGGCAGTAGGCGCGGCGCTGTCGCGGCAGTCGGCCCCGACCCCATACTCGTAGCCATCACCACCTTCCAGGCTATAGGTATGCCATTGCTCAGGCGTTGAGAACGTAGGCGACGCGAAAGTGATGAGAGGAATGCCTCAGACGATCTTAGGAGAGAGAGATCTAGAAATAGACATGGATACATTGGGGATACGCGCTAGGTTCGAGTGCGAGTAAATGTGAAGGCTACAGTGCACACGATGCCAGCGACGAAGAGGATACAGGGCAGCGTCATGACGTTGCCCGTGCCTAGCGGAGACATACCTTCGGTGCCGTAGATCTGCACGAAGAGCTGGGAGACGGCTGAGAAGGACGTGAGAACGCCAATATACAGCCCGTTGTTGTTGAAGCCGTGGGCCGACTGCTGGATCTCCTTGCCCATGATGCCGACGACCGAGTACGGGAAGATGGAGATCACCATCTGATAGAAAGCGATGGCAACGAACGCGATGAACGTCACAGGAAGCCAGGCGCTTCCAACAGCGACAGCCCCGATCAACGCAGCAGCTACAAGCGGACAGACACGTGAGCCCAATTCGAAAGATCTACACAACACAGCAACTCACCTCCGATGGACAGGCCGGCGACTGCGATTCGCTTGAGTCGGTAGCCAATGTCAAGTGGAATGACCCACAGGATGAGAAGACACACGATCAACTGCAGTCCGTTCTACAGTAGCAAGCTTTCATCAGAGTGGAATTCGAGAGTGCACTGTTATCCTTCCAACATACCTGGCACATCAGCCCACGGTTTGCTGTGTCCAACCCATCTCGGTACTTCTTCTGCCCGCCCGCCCCACAACCTAATGGAGAGAGCATAACAATAAGGCATAGGTTGAGGAAAGTGACAGCATCGTCGCTGTCAAGCAACACGCACCAGCTCCATCTTTGCATCCGTGGTACACGTTCTTGGCCCACCACGTGTAGACCTCATCACGAAACGCGTTCCATGCAAAGCTACAAAGCAGGTCGTCAGTCAGACAACTAACCCAGCCTGGAGGAGGGGGGAGGGGTCACTTACTATTGGACGAAGTAGACAAGGCACAGCACACGGAAGAGTCGAGGCGCGTAGACGATCTGGTCCTGCACTTCTTGGATGAGCCGATCCAGAGGCGGGTGGAAAGCCGGTCGGTCCTGAGGGTGCTCTGGCCGCAGCCAGATACACAGTGCCGTAGTCACGAGGATTCCGCCCATCGCAGCACTGAACGAGATGAGGAAGTCGGTGCCGCTGATGTCCGTCGCGTAGACCACCACTGTCGTATTGCGGAAGAGCAGGTTGCCCAGCACAGCCCCCACGCCCGCCCAAAACGTCACGGCTGCCTGTGCGTGGACTTGGTACTGGATAGGGACTTCATCCATAAGTCGAGCGCGGAGTCCGACCTGTCGTAGACACATAACAATCAGTTTCTTATGGGCAAAGCCTTATTTGTGTGGCTTACATTAAGCAGCACGAGGCCGATCGCCAACAGGAAGAATAGCAAGTTCGTGAATCCCTTGTAGTCCTTGAACAGCGTCTGCGCGGAGCTGAAGAGCACGCCTGAGATCGTGAGCATCATCGCGCCGGACACGAGAAACACATTGCGTCTTCCCCATTTCGACAGCGAGCGGTCGGACGCCGCGCCGAGAATCGGCCCGAGAAACAGCGCGATCAGCGGCGGGATGAAGCGCGGGATGAACTCGCCCATGCCCATGGACACCATGTACGGCACGCGGATGTCTTCAAACACCGTGTCTATCAGACAGATACAGATAGAGCAGAGTTAGACCGTGGTTCGCACCATAATTACCAAGCGAGTAGACGCACTGAGAACGGAGTAGGCGGCCCAGGGCATCGCCAGTACGAAGCACGTGCGGATAGGACGCACGTTCTCGCTGGTGCGTCTCCGTGAGCGAGCGGCTTTGGGCTGGTGGTCGTCGCGCTGGTCCGCTAGCAATCCGTGGCTGCTCTCTTGCGGCGTGGAGATCACCACGTGCACCGCATCGACAGCCACGTCACCACGCACCATCTCATCCAGCTCAAACACGCGCGGCGTCTTCTCTGCGTGGTAGTCCACGCCGTCGCCGTCGCCCGAACGCTCGGCGTCGGCAGTGCGCGTCAAGTCCGCCATTTTCATCGATCAGCACGACGAGCAGCGGTTCAGTCTGCGACGTTGAGCCCAATTCTCCGTGACTATCAGTTTTCACGGCTTATCCTTTTAAATCTTGCAACAGACCGAGGTTAGTCACACATCCAAATCTAAGAGGTATGTATTTCTGAAGGTATCATTGAGCAATTTATTGGGTGCCAATTTCTGACTCTTCACTGTATGAAGCAGCATGCACCTGCCATCAGCACCTCAACACACTCTAGGAACGAAGCACGAGACCATAGTCATCAAACGCATCTGCATTTCCATTGTTGTTCTCCCACAGATCCCCTTCGGTTGAGTCCCACCCACTGGGAGTAGATCCTCATCTTCTATCACGTATAAAGGATCTGTCGGTGCTTCGTGGGGTAGTTACAGACGCGATCGCGCACGCGCGACGAGCAAATCGTGTGTAAGGATGAATGGAGGCGGTCGGTCGAGTGCGGGCCGCACGCACGAACGGGAAAGTAATTTAGAGGTCTTCATCTTCATCTGGGAGCGGCACGGACGCGGCGGCGGCGGCGTTCTCGGCGTCGAGCTGAGCGATCTGCTCGGCCGTGATCTGCACCTCTGGCGGCGCAAGGGCAACAGCCTCGACGAAGGTCAAGTTGTTGTCGCTGTAGATAAACAAATTATCCAGTTAGTCAACGGATCCCACGTTGGAATGTGGAGAAAAAGAGAGAGACGTACCCAACGAGCTTGCGCGCGAGCCACAAGAACGGCTTCTCGAACTGGTAGTTCGACTTGGCCGAGATGTCGAAGTACTGCAGGTTCTTCTTGCGGTGGAAGGTGATCTGCTTGGCCTTGACCTTACGGTCCTTGACCTCAACCTTGTTGCCGCAGAGCACGATCGGGATGTTCTCGCAGACGCGGAACAAGTCACGGTGCCAGTTGGGCACGTTCTTGTACGTGATACGCGAGGTCACATCGAACATGATGATCGCGCACTGCCCCTGGATGTAGTAGCCGTCACGCAGACCGCCGAACTTCTCCTGGCCGGCCGTGTCCCAGCAGTTGAAGCGGATCGGACCGAAGTTGGTGTGGAACACGAGCGGGTGCACCTCCACACCGAGCGTGGCGACGTACTTCTTCTCAAACTCGCCCGTCAAGTGACGCTTCACGAAGGTGGTCTTGCCGACACCACCGTCGCCGACGAGGATAAGCTTGAACTCAGGAACGTTCTGGGCCTGGAGGAAGATCAATCACACAGACACTGTTAGATCAAGTGCTCACACAGCAACTGCCTGTTGCCCACACCACCACCACTATAGCACCACCAGAACACTCTCCATGATGCCGGCCTTTCTCCCTCCTCGATGACGGTAATTGACGTCGTAATCACGACTTTTGGCGCGAAAATGGAGATCTGTCGGGAATCTGATGTTGGTCGATCACTGGATCGGCCTAGATCAGCCAGTGATGTGTTCTCCTTCGAGCACAATGTTGGTGTTTGATGCAGGTAGAACTGTTCTACGCGGAGCGGGAACAACGCGAAGACACCAAGATGCGGTTGCGCGGAACCGTTCCGGTAGTTTACGCCATCGGCTGATCATGGAGCGGAGAGGAGAGGAGGAGGAGAGGACGGGAGACCATTGCTTGGAGGGCTGGCTGTGTGCATGGCGTGTTGCGGCGCGAGCAATGCGCGGGGCTTACGTACCATATTGGATGTTTGTTGTATGGGTTGAGTCTGCGAGTGTTGCCGCCGGACGTGACAAGAAGGTGGGGTCTTGTGGGTTGGAAGAGGGCGGAGCGGACAGAACCAGAGGGTGCTTTCCGAGGCGGTCGTGCGAGCCAAAAGCCGGCGGGGACAGAGGAGCGGAGGAGAGAGGAGAGGAGGGGAGCCGACCCAAAATCGAGGGAACCTCCGACAGCCAACCAACGCGCATACTCGCGCCAAGAGAAAGAGGATTTCCCGAGGTTTTACTCTAGTGCAAGGTTTTTCAAAAGTGGCTCCGACCCAGGAACAGAGGATGGAGAGTAGAGCTTCGATTGGTCGAAATACCGCAATTCAGTCACGGCCAGTGAACTTTCTTGGCAAAAGTATGAAAATCGACAAAATTGAATTCAGAAATATAGAGATTGAGGAAAGCACGAAAAGCTCCGCCGACGCTGTGATTGGAGTCAACACAGCACGAGATTGGACACCAAGAAAGGCAAGCACCATGCACTTGATGTACTACACCGGCAGCGACGGCAAGCGCGTCTACACGCTCAAGGTATGTGAGAGTTACTGACCTATTTGACGCCAGCAGCTATTGTCCGCTCGGGTTTGAATGACGTGGAATGGGATCGCTGATGGTTTGCATCTCTTTGAGCAGAAGGAGGACCCTTCGGGCAAGCCAACGCACTCGGCGCACCCAGCGCGCTTCTCGCCAGACGACAAGTTTTCCAAGGAGCGTATCATCACCAAGAAGCGCTTCGGTCTGCTGCCAACGCAGACGCCTGACCCGATCTTCACTTAATTTAGCGTTTGACGCCTGGGCGTTGCGCTTCAAGTCGGCATGCGGCCATCGCACCGAGTGGTTCCGTAGCTGACTTGCTGCAGTAGCAACGCACAGCAGCATCGCAATCCAAGCAAACTGTAGATTTAATGGCTAGATCGAAAGTATATACGTATATTCCTCACGCACACCGCCACTATCATCTCATCGCTTCCATCTCCAGATCATGATGCAATTCGGTTGGCTGCCTCCACCAACAATCAGTAAATGACTACCGGGTAGTCAATGGCTTGGGTTGAAAGACAGGGCGCTCTATTCGAGTGCACACAGTAGTTCATTTTGGCGCCATGTTCCCGTCAATCAAAAACACGAGAAAATCAACTCGAATATGGCCGAGTTGCTGTCGAGTAGCGACGATGAGAGCCTCGGTGAGGAGGAACCAGAGCTTCTGCCGCCACCAGAAGCTGCAAGAGATGAAGCACCGTCGTCTGTGGCGCCTCTACCCGCAAGAACGGTCTCCAAGCGCCACCAGGAGCCCGAGGAAGAGCTCATGGAGTCCATGTTCTCTCCCCAGAAGCGGAAGCCTCGCGTGAGCGACGAGCTGTTCCCGTTCACGCCCAGTCCTGTGAGCAACGAGAGCAGTGTGGATGAAGAGGCCGAGATAGCGCGTGCCCAGCACCACAGCAAACCCGTGATCTCCGCCAGCGCCATGCTGTTGAAGTTCCTACCAAGCAAACTGTCGTCGGTCTCCACTACAAAAACCCAGTCCACAGCACAGCAACTGCCTATCAAGCGCACGCTCGTGATGGACAGTGAGAAGCTCCAAGGCAAAGCAGAAGAGGACGCGTCTGGGTGGCGCAAGCGAGCCAAGCCAGCGGAGATGTCAGCAAGTGAACGCATCGCACTCAAGTATGGGTTGCTGCCTAGCCGAGACACAGTGGGGAAGGCTACAACGGCGTCAACAACAGCGGCGTTGCAGTCTAATGGCGGTGAGAGAAGGAAGGCAACGGCGGTGGAGACGACGTCTGCTCGCGAGCGAGAGCAAGAGCCGAAACGTAGTCGCTTGACGTCAAAAGAAGCGTTCTGGAAGTCCCAGGAAGGAGATGAAGAACAACAGACCACGAGAGAGCAGCGGCGTGCGTCGTACGTATCACCATTTGCGTCAGAACGGGAGAACAAAAGCAGTGGATCAGGAGCAGGCTCTGCGTTCCGCAGCACGCGGCGTCGGTTGGAGAAGCTGCCGCCGCCAGTTGATAAAGAGACGTTTTACACGGACGACGTACAACAGCCAGCGCCTGTGAACCGCCCAAGACACGTGATCGCGTCCAAGCTCACAGCTGATGCCGGGGGAGACGATGATGGGGCGGAGGACAGAGGAGACGATGGCTGGTTATCGGATGCCAAGGAGATCCGATCGGAGGACGATGAAGATATGGAGAATCTCAACCGTCCTCAGAGTCGTGTGGTGGGAGACACCGGCCGTATACGCACGCAGACACAGTCCCGCAAGCGACGACGACCAGGCCGAGCGTCGTTGGATGAGATCTCGGACGACGATGAAGAGCCAGAGATCCACTCGGACGTGTGGCCCATGCTGCCGCCTCCAAAGGACCTTAGCATCGGGCCTCTCACGTTCCAGTCCACTGTTGACGGCGTGGAGAGCGTTCAAGTGTGTGCGAACATCAATCGGTATCTGTTTGATTACCAGCGCGAAGGCGCCGAGTTCCTGTTCCAAGCGTACGCCAAGCGCACCGGTGCGATCCTCGGGGACGAGATGGGATTGGGGAAGACGATCCAGGTGATCGCGCTTCTGTCAGCGATTCTCGGGAAACAAGGCGACATTCGCGACCGTGAAGCGTGGCGAGAGCTGCGCAACGCGCGTCGACAGCGCAGAGCGAGCGACGGGGAAGTTCTCTCGGACCAAACCCACCGCAATCCGATCCTCATCGTCGTGCCTGCGTCGCTGCTGCACAACTGGGAGTCTGAACTGCGTGTGTGGATGTGCTGTTGCACTGTCATTCTACTGGGAAAGCCAGAAGAACGCGAGCAGATCATCGACCAGGCAGCCAAGGGCGAGTATGAGATTGTGATCTGCAGCTACGATGTCGTCAAGATCACGTTGGACAAACTGAAGCGTGTACCATGGGAGCTGATCGTGTTTGACGAGATGCACTGCCTCAAGAATCCGGATTCCAAGCTCACACAAGCGGTCAAGGCCATCACGTGTCCGCGGAAGATCGGCCTCACGGGCACGCTCATGCAAAACAACGAGAAGGAGCTCCACTGCCTGATCGACACCATCGCGCCTGGGGTTCTTGGATCATGGCAAGAGTTTCGAGTGTACTATGGAGACGATATCAAGTATGGCCGCAAGAAGTCTGCCGCTGCAGAGGCTGTCGCGCGGAGCCGAAAGAAGGAGAAGGAGTTGCGCGAACAGCTCGTGCCGTACTACCTGCGTCGAGAAAAGGAGATCAATCCGACCTTCCAAGAGGTGAAAAAGTGCGACCAAGTGGTGTTTTGCGACCTCACGCCGTACCAACTCGCTGCGTACAAACGCATTCTTGAAATGCCCGAGTTTGAGCTCCTCCGGAAAGGCGAAGAGCCGTGTGACTGCGGTCGAGACAGCAATCGGAAGCGGAAGCAGTGTTGCTACACGACCCCAGCGGCGTTGGGTTTGGACCAACGCGCGCTGTTGTGGGAGCGGTTCCACCAGGACGGTGAGCCATGCAATTCGTGTCCCAACTGCATGGGGCTTGTGTGTATGGCGCAGCTTCTGAAGCTGTCCAACCACATGGAGCTGCTGAAGGTGAACCCGCGTGATCCTCCGCATCTACAGGAATACCAAGCCGCCTTCGCCGCCAAGGCCTTTGGCAGCGACGTGGATGCAGTTGGCGGCGTCCAGCAAGTGTCCAATTTCCAAGAAATGCGAGCGCTGGGCACGCAAACGTGTGGCAAGATGCTCGTGCTCGAGAAGCTGCTGGCTATGTGGAAGCGGAAGCGCCAAAAGACGCTGCTGTTTAGTCGAAGCACGCGCATGCTCGATATTCTCCAGCTCTTTCTCATCTCCAAGACAGTGACGTACCTGCGTCTGGACGGCCAGACGAAAGTCGATGAACGGCTTCAGCTTGTCAACCAGTTTAACGATCCGGACAGCAACATCAGCGTGTTTTTGATCAGCACTCGCGCCGGTGGGCTTGGTTTGAACCTGCCGACCGCGACGAACGTGGTGATTTTCGACCCAAGCTGGAACCCAGCACACGACTGCCAAGCCCAGGACCGAGCGTATCGAATTGGCCAGACCAAGGACGTGCAAGTGTATCGATTGATCACGTTGGGCACGATCGAGGAGATGATCTACGTACGCCAGATCTACAAGCAGCAGCTGAGTGATACGACACTAAAGGGCGTCCAAGCGCCACGCTACTTTGAAGGCGTGCAGGGCGACCGTCGGCAGCAGGGCGAGCTGTTTGGGATCCGAAATCTGCTGTGCTGGAAGGAAGGCGGCGTGCTCAAGGACATCCAAGACGCGTACAGGAGAGACCGCGACGACGTGATGATCCAGGAGAATCAAGTGCAATACGACCATCGACGAGCGAGTCTGGGAGGTGGCTCGGGCAAGGCTTTGAAGCGAAGCAAAGGCAACAAGAGCAAGCGCAGTGAGCTGCTGGATGATGTGGACGCGGAGATGGTCGAAATCGCGGACGAGATGACGTCGGGCATGCTCAATACGACAGTGAACGAGCCGGATGAAGCGACTCCAACAAAAGCAGCGGCGAAGAAGGACAGAGTTGGAGACGATGACAGTGGTGATGATGATGGAGACACGCAGAGCTGCTTTTTGCAGGGTGCGCGCACGCTCATGCACGACCATATCGTCAATGAGGAAGACGACGAGCCGTATGACGGAGGCGACGTATTCTCTGAAACTGAGGAAGACGAGGATGAAGCAGCAGGGGAAATAGCGGTAGCGGCAAAGCCAAGCGAAGCAGCGACAGCAACGCCAACGAGAGAGGCTGCAACGCCGTCCGATTCGACAACAGTGATGCCGGTGGAGACTGCTGAGCCGCCACGCAAGTCACTGTACATCCCCAAGTATCTGTAAGGCTTGACTGCAAAAGTGGAGGCATCATGGAAATGACAGTAAAGGTATGACGTGCTGGAGGGTGGACACGGCACAACTAATACGAGCAGCTTGAATCCAATCTGCTTATACGACCAGCGTGAGGGGGAAGCGCGCGTCCCATTCTCGGTCCGCGACGCTCCCCAGCCACCGTCAGTAGGCGCTGAGCAGCTCCCATGGGAACGTGGCCATGGCCTTGATCTTGGCGGCGACCCACAGCGCCTTGGTGCCCGTGATCGCGACCTTGGAGCGCTCAAAGTTGTCAGGGATCTTCTCATCCAGCAGGAACGACTGCGCGTGCGCCACGGGGATGCTGACCGAGTTGTAGTCTCCCATCGCGAGCAGGAACGCCGCGGCTTCGGCGTAGGCTCCGGCTTGGCGCTTGAAGCCAAAGTCGTACTTCGGGTCCGTCTTCTCGCACGTCTTCTCTCGGTCGTGGCGCCAGTGGGCGACGGCCTTGATGGTGAGACGGCCTTCGCTGTTGGCGCGTGCGAGAAACTCTTGCACGAGCGTGGCGTTGACTTGCGACGGATCCTGGCCGAAGTACAAGTCGTCGTGGACCAGCGACGCGTCGTGCTCGATGAAGTTGTGGACGCCCAAATCCGCGAGCGTGAGCACGGGCGGCAGGTTGTTGACCAGCGTCTGCGAGATGCTCTCGTCCAAGTGGAACACGTCCATGATGGCCTGCTTGATCATCGCTGGGGTCAGGTTCTTGCCGTCGCGCGGGATATAGCCATGGTTGGCGAGCGAGTTCATGCACGGACACGGCGCGCGGTGGTATGGCGCGTTGTTCTTGGGGAAGCCCGAGACATTGGCACCCGACGGACGGAAGTACGAGTGGTCGTCGCTGGTGGAGAGCGAGTTGAGCGATGTGGCTGGAAGCTGCGGCGCCATGCGGAGCACGCGCTCAGGAGCTGCGGCAGGCGCAGTGAAGAAGCCGAGCGGGAAAGCGTGCGTAGTGGAGACGCCGAGCGCCAGCAGCGACGCCACGCCGGCAAACATCACGCGTGGGATCTGCATTGCGGTGATCGAAAGAAAGGATCTTGGGATGTGAGACCAAGACTGAAGAAGCCTTCTCTTCGCTCTGGTTCCGAAGTTCTTCCGGACGGAATGAAGGTGAAAAGCTTGATTTTTCTGGGTTACATGCATGCGGATTGGCTAAAACGAATGAGTGGACCATCAGAATACCGGTACGAAACCGGAATCAGCTTCAACTTGGGCAGATCTTGGGCCAACACGCGTAGAGACGGAGAACAACGGCGACAGCAAAAAGAAAGCGGGCATTCGCCTACGCAAGCTGTGACATCGAGAGCGTTTGTCAGCTTCTAGCATTGAGCGTGAGTCGCTCAGAAGAACTAACGTACCAAGAATCGACTCGCCAGATACTGGTGGGTCCTGGCGACGACGGCCTCGTGGACCGGGGTTCGCGGCATCGCACTGCCAGCCACGAGATGGGCGACGACTTCGGCGACTGTTTTCAATGCATTGCGAGGATCCATTTCCTCGCTCACTTCGACGAACAAGTGCGAGCACGATCGTCGCAGCCACGAACTGCATCAAGTGGGACATGAAATTGTTAGCAAAACCGTCGGTTCACGGGAGAAAAGTCAAGATGACGCACCGCATCTTGGTGTTACGAGCTTCATCCACATCGTGAATTGCATCTTGGCAAAGTTGTGCGAGCTCTTGAAGCGCGACACGAATGACCCCACATCGCGACTCCGCGCGCGAGTACACTCGTCCGTGGATCTGCTCCACTTCCTTCTACAAACAACCAGTGTCAGATTTTGATTCCTGCATCAAAAGGAAAGCCACGCACGGTACTTACGAAGATCTTCTCGACTTCGTCGGTAGCAGTTCGAATGAACTGATCAGTTCCTGAGGCGCAGCAACGGGCGATGTGATCCATCACGAGCGAGCAGATCACGCCGACAAACTCATCGAACGACAGCGAGAGATAGTCCGGTCGACTGGCGAGGTGCTGTTGGAGCTGCAACAAACACAATTCGTCAATCACTACAATCAAGAATAGGCAACGTGTGTGGAAATGAGCTTGCCTTGTACCCGAGCGACCACAGTGGGAACGCAGAGGTTGGTGCGAAGCTGAGGCCTTCGATAGGCGGCTCACTAGCTGCGGGCGCGGCATTTGAACCTTGGGCTTGGGTGGCTGGAGTCGACGTAAAGCTTCCGACTGAAGCGCCTGCGCCGGCAGGCTGGCCGCCTCCAGCCATCGCTGCGACGATGCCTAGAAGGTTGGGCAGCGCTCTCATCACCTGACTAGCGGCAGTGGACGGGTCAGCAGTCGATTGCCGGCTTCCGCTCGCCATCTGCACCAGCGATGAAAGCAAATCACTGACAGGCGAGGCCAAAGGTAGAGCGGAGGCTTGGGTCGACGTGGATGGCGCAACTGGGGCCGACTGTCCTTGGGAGCCTTGGGCCTGGCTTGGTGGGGCAGTTCCAGCGTCAGCATGGCCGTACGGACTGCTCGCCAACTGCTGGGAGACTCCAGTCGAAAGCGAGCTCAGCCGCTCCAACACCGGAACGAGCTGCTGCACGCGGCTGCGCAGGCGCTCGCGCTCCACTGCGGTAAGATGGTTTTCCTGCAGAAACCGCGTCGCGACAAACTGCAATTGGCGGTGGATTGCAAGGTACGTGTCCCCTGCTTCACGGATCGCGTTGCCCAAGTTGTACATTTCCATCGAGAGCTGTGGTGGACGCGCCAGTGGAGCGAGTTCCAGCGCGGGGATCGATCGCCGAAGCGCCGCTGCGTCATTCAACAAAAGGGAGCTGCCTGATGGAGCGGTAGGTGGTCGCAGAGCAGTCGGTGGACGCGAAGTTTCAGCTGGACACGCTGGCTGAGGAGCACTCGCTGGTGTTGAGGAGCTGGCTGGTGCCACAGTCGCTCCTCTTTGTGGTGTAGCAACTGAAGCTGGCGGGGGAGTTGGTGGAGTTGGCGATGCACTGGCAGTCGGAGCTGAGGTGGAGGCCGCCGCCCCAGTCCAGGGAAAGATGATCGTCGGAGTGGTCGAAGCTTCACCGTCAGGCGCATTGAGAGCCGAGGTCAAGACCGACGAGATGATCTGGCCGATGTCTGCGCCTGGCGGCATCTCGAAGCGCGTGAATCGCATCTCCAGACCCGAGTCCTCTCCGTCACTGTTATCGTCATCATCATCATCATCATCCGCGTGCGGGGCATCATCAGTCGTATTCGTAGACGCTCGCGCTGGTGCTGGCGTTTCTTCAGCTGCGGGGGCTGGAGCAGCAGTCGCCACCGGCGCCGCGCGGCTGAACACAGCGTGGATAGTGTCTCCCCCGAGGAAGTTGTACGCCGCCAGCGTCTGGTCGTCCTTGAGCACCTTGCCCTTGTAGATCAGTCGCAGCGGCTGCGTAGCCGGCGCTGGCTCAATATCTTGCTGCGCGCTTCCACCGCTTGCTGCTTGGTCTTGTTGAACCGCGTGGATGTACGCGTCGCGCACACGCTGCTTCAACACCGCGACGGCAATCGCCGCTGGACACTGGAGCGTCACGCGCTCGCGATGGAGGAACTTGAGGTTCACCACCAGATCCTCTTCGCCGCCCTCGATTTCTTCCTCTTGAGCCGCATCGTCGTGGTGCGCCATCGCTGCGCCCGATGTCTCGGTTGAAGTTGCCACAGTAGTTTCCGCGCCGTTCTCCGTCGTTTCCGAGGCTTCTGGGGCTTCCAGCACTGCGCCTTCACCCGCGTCTTCGAGAGGAGGTGATCTATTGGCCGCTCCTTCCATTGCGTCGGTTGTGGGTTGCGTCGCGCGCGTATCTTGGCTCTCGATCACTCCTAGCGGCGCCATGTTGCCGCTCGTTTCTCCAGGATGCGAATGGGAATGCGCGGCAAGTGGAGAGGAGGGCGATTGAGAAGGGAAACCAGATCGAATTCAAAAGGTATAGGTTTGTGGAGTCTTTTTTGTGCGGCAAAAGCAGGTTTTGACCAAGGATGATTCGGGTCAAGAACCAATTGATAGAGGTTCTGAGGTCTACCGTGAAGCAAACAATCATTCTCGATTCTTCGATGCAAAACAGCCCTGTTTTGGAAACTAAAGAAGCAATGCACCTCGTCCTGAAATTGTCGCTTGTGTGACGTCGGCGACGTGGCTGAGCAGTTACAGAACAAGGTACATTACGTGACCGTCAGCGTATCTTTGCGCCCCCTCAAGAAGCAACCGAGTCAAACGGCCCTCCACTTCCTGTCACACAACACGGCGCGAGGCAGACGAAGCCAAATCCGAATCCAGATCCACCGCCAGCTCACGGACACCGCAGTCTCCAGGGACCACGGAGTTCAAGGTCTTCGAAGGCAACGCCTTCCCGGCGTCTGCACTGTACAACGGCCACGGCAGCATGTAAGCCGCAGGCAGCTCCGCCCTTGCTTCATGTGAGCATCATCTCCCGTGTACCGGTATGCATACCGGTACACGCCACGGTGGCCTGGGCTTTCCCTCCGAAATAAAGACACGCACATATCTCCGTTTTGCACCAAGGCAGCATGTCCCTCCCCCCGTGCATTCGTCCGCAAAGACACGGGCCGTCAGCCTTCCCTCACGCCACGTCGTCAGCTTCGCATTGCCCTCAAGGCCCCTCATGCGTCAAAGCCAAGCAGGCAGACCAAGCCTCTCTCTGCTCAGTTGCCACTTTAGGGTGCCCTGCTTTGAGCAACGTCACGTCTGATTGGCTAATAAACCGCCAGTCTCGCTGGCCCACGGTGCAGAATGAGGGGGAGATGAGCTCCTCACACCCGAGGAGGTCCACGCGCAAGCGGCGCCAAGCGGTTCGGTTGACACGACTGCCGTGCGTCCTGCATTGCTTCGGTAGCATTTCGCGATTCCCCACGGTGCATCGGCGTCTCTCTCTGTCTCTACTATAAGTATGAAGGTCGTGGTCGTTGGCTCGGGCATTGGCGGCACGTCGGCCGCGTACCATCTCGTCAAGGATGGCCATGAGGTCGTGCTGCTGGAGAAGAACGACCGCCTGGGCGGCCACGCGTACGACATGGAGATCGACGGCGAGATGGTGGACATCGGCTTCATGATGTTCGGCGACTCGAACCCCAACATCAAGGACTGGTTCAAGTCCTTCGGCATCACCAAGGCCGACGGCACGACCCACAAGCGCATCCCCATGAGCCTCACAGTGTCCTCGGAGATCGTGGGCGACGTCAACTTCTCGTCGCGCAAGCCGTTCGACGGCATCTCGGGCCTCTTTGACCGCCGCGTCTGGCGCATTCTCATCGACATCTACCACTTCACGTGGGAGCTCATGAACATGCCCGTCAAGGCCGGCTACACCACGCGCGAATGGGCCGCCCAGGGCAAGTACTCGCCCGAGTTCTTCCGCCACTACTTCCTCGCGTTCTGCGCGATCCTGTGGACCATCCCGAAGAAGGACGTGCTCGACCTGCCAGCCACGCAGTTCCTGCGCTGCCTCAAGACCCACTCCAACTCGCTGTACATCCCCCTGTGGCAGGTGGTCCTCGGTGCGCTGGGCCGCCGCACGGATCGCCCGCGCCACCAGTGGTGGTACATCGGCTCGGCCTACATTGAGCCGTTTCTCAAGTTCTTCACAGAGGAACACAACGGCACGGTGCGCTACAACGCTGAGGTCAAGACCGTCGAGAAGGGCGGCAAGGCTGTGATTCTCGCGTCCGGTGAGCGCATTGAGTGCGACCACGTCGTGCTCGCAACCCACGCGGACGAGTCGGCGTCGTTCATTCCGTGGAGCGAGAAGGGCGTGGCGTCGCTCATGAAGTACCACTACCACAAGGGCATGATGTACGTGCACCGCGACCCATCGTTCCTGCCGCCGAACAAGAAGGTGTGGAGCTCGTGGAACGTGCTCATCACCAAGAGCGACGAGTACATTTTGACCTACTGGATGAACCGCATCCAGCGCCTCAAGAGCAAGAAGGACGTGTTCGTGACCATCACATCGCACGACTTTGCCGGCAAGAAGCCGCTCGAGAGCGAGGTCATCTCGGCCTTCCGCTGGGACCACCCGCGTCTGCTCGCCGACTGTATTCCGCAGGACGAGATCCTCCAGGAGGAGGGCATCACGCTCTCGGGCGCGTGGCTCGGCCGTGGTTTCCACGAGGACGGCTTCGTCGCTGGACGTCGTGCCGCTGCGATTGTGCGCGATAAGAAGCACACCAAGACGCCGCTGTACGAGGACCCAGGCAACATCGCGGTGCCTGCTGTGCCGCCATTCGGCGTGCCTCTCGTGTTCAAGCTCACGGGCGCGGCCATTGTCGGTGCTATCGGCTACGGCGTCGCCAAGCTCATTGAGAAGAACCTCTAAACGTGTACTGTGGAGCTGCCAAATAGATGATTCATATGACGTTTTGACCCTACGACAATGTGTTCATTCCCCCCAACATCGGTGGTCTGTAGTTGTTCTCATGGCAAGGAAAAGTCGGCGATGAGCGGCAAGTGGTCGCTCGCGTGGTGCTCGGTTGGCAGGCTCTTGGCCTGGAAGAGCAGCCCCGCAGGCACCATCTCCACGACGCCGTGGCAGTGGACAGCACCCTTGGTGTACCAAATGTAGTCGACCGTGGCCTTGGAGCCCTCATGAAACGTCGTGAACTTGGGCTCACCAGTGCACCAGTCAGTCGGCGCTTGTGCGTAGGCGCTGGCAAAATCCAACTGCAAGCCATAACGCATGTGAGCAAGCTGTGATCAGGCTTGTACTAACAGAGATGCTCAACGTACAGTGTGGCTGGCGATAGTTTGCTGGGGAAAGTGGTGGAAGTAGCGGCGGCTGGCCTTGGTGTCGCTGAAACGGCCCATGGTCGTGCCGTGGCCGTGGTGGCGAGCGAAGTCTTTCTCGTTGTTGAACGTGAATTGCTGCCACCACATGAATATGAAATCAGTCTTCAAGAGCAAATGATGCAGACAAGCGTGCTTACCTTTTGTCTGTCGTCCATGTTCTGGCCAGATAGGAAATGCTTCGAGAGCCCCGAGAGGTCCAGGAAGCCGCGGCTGATGAACTCGTAAAGCGCACTGTGCGGCACCAAGTTGAAATCCCCACACACAACAACAGGAAGCAGCGTGTCTCCGTCAGCTCGCAGAGCCGAGAGCGAGTCAAACATGGTCTGCAACTGCGCCAGCTTCACGTCTCCACGCTGCAATCAATACATAATCAGTGGACTGCGTTCCGTTGAGAGGTGAGACTTGATGATCACAACGTACTCCTGGGTTGAACAGAATGTGGGTGTTGGCGATCACGAAGCGCTTGGGTGGTGCGTCGTCTGCATCGCCGTTGACGCGCCACTCGATCACAGCCTGCTGTGCAATGTTGTGGCGATCCAGCACTGCGTGGTCGGGTGTGAAATACTCGATCGCCTGCGACGAGACCACCGTCATGACGCTGGAAAGCACGAAGATGGCGCAGCCGTCGTGCGTGTCCTCCCCCGTTCTACACGCGAAACACTCAATCAGACAGCGTTTCTCAACGTAATCGACTCGTAAGCCGACGTACCGCTTCTTGTAGACGCCACTGAAGCCAGCCTTGCGCAGCTCAGGCTCGAAAAAGTCCTCAAAGTGATCGACTTCCTGCAAGCACACGACGTGTGGACGCCACGCGACGATCTCCTTCACGAGCCGCCGGCAGCGGTAGCTCCACTCGTATTTCCACAATTGATCTGCCTTTTCAGCAGCATCCTTCATCGTGATGTAGTCTGTAGGCGTACACACCCTATCGTGCATCAGTTTGATAGAGCCATTGATACGAAGAGCTCAGCAGCTCATCCACGCACCGGCTAGCACGTTAAATGACACGACCCGGAACGCCACGGGCGCCACAGGCGCGCCACCGTCGGCGCTTACAGGCGGCGCATAGATCGTCCACTTGCGCGGCCATGGTCTCAGCTTGGACGCCGGCCGCCGCGGTCCATGGTTTCCACGGCGAGGCTTCTTGCCCCCGCGCTCCTCCATTGATACCGCTGGCTTGTCAACCGTGGGAACTGATGACCGCATTTGGGTTCATTTGAGCGCGTCACTATTAGTGACATTGATACCTATTATCATAGGGATTCCTCTGCAGGAGAATAGACAAGTATAGTGCCTCCCCAATGGGGTACTATTCTACTCCATTTTCCCCACAGCGGCATCAGTCATTTTTGTACCAGGAAACTCAAGCAAAGATGAACGCGCCGCTGCGTAGTGACTCCTATCTGCTGCCGGAGGGCGCCACAAAGGTCACGTACGACAAGGACACCAAGATCGCCAACGCCGGCAAGTTCACCATCTTGCGTGAGGACCACACCATGGGCAATCTGATCCGCATGTACGTCTGTGTGCCGCTTCTCTTCCGCTCCTTGCGTGGCTCTTTGTTTGAAGGGGTTTCTGATGATGAATATGCAACATTCACAGGCAACTGCTGCGTGACTCGAACGTGACGTTCAGCGGCTACCGCCACCCGCACCCGCTGATCCACGACATCACCGTGCGCGTGCAGACGAACGACGCGTCGTCGCCGGTGGAGGCGCTGGCCAACTGCCTCGACGACCTGTCCACCGAGTTCGACGAACTGGCGCAGAAGTTCCGTCGCCTCACAGGCAACTCCAAGGACACCAGCGCCTTCAGCTAGACGCTGTTGTGAGTGTTTCTGCATGAAGCAGAGCGACGCTCATGCTCTCATCACTAAATAATATTGTGCACGCAAAGACTGGGTTTTGCTTCTTTATTGTATTAGCCGATCGCTCGCAACAAGCGACTGCCGTTGCAGATCGCCGTCGTCGCAATGAAAAACTCAAACTCGTGCTGCGTGCTGTTTAGCCACCGGTACGCTGCCAGCTCTGCGACCGTCACGCCTCCGAGATAGTACACGAGCACGTGGCGTCGCGGAGCTCCGTCCACTGCTGAGCCGTTGGCCTGAGTTACTCCAAACAGCGACGACGCGTCCGAGTCCGAGTGGTTGCTGGTGGCGCTGTGCGTGCTTTGGATACTTGCGCTGCTGCTGCTGAACAGTCCACCAAGTTCTTTCGTAGGTTTGGTTCTCATACCCAACGCTGTCTGCACGAGTCGCACGCTCATCGGCGCATAGCCCGTGTACGGAAACATGAAGTGGATGTCCTCAGCGGGGGATGTCTTGCCTTCGTCTGGCTCACCTGCGACGGTCCGCATGAGTGAGAGCTCTTTGCGGCGCCGTTGGTAGTCAAACTTGTTCTTCGTGGAGAGTAGCTCGAGCTTCTCCAACTGAACGAGCAACGGGAGAAGCTGGTAGCCGTATGAGTGACAGAGCTGCTGGCGATACCATTGCAGTCGCTCTTCCTTCAGGCCACCAGACACGAGCGAAAGAAGACAGAGCAACTTGAGGACATCGTACACGTCCAGCAGTGGTGGGTCGTCTCTCAAAATCGCCTCTTCGAGGGCTCGATCGACGTCTTTACCAGCGACGGACGCAGAGGAGCTGGGCACACGCAGCCCTCGTTTCAATACGGTGCTCAGGATCGCCATCTCGGTCTCTACACACGTCCGGAGACCGAGGTTCTGGCTGCGCTGCTGGATTTGCTCGACCAGCACGAGGTGGTTGGCCAGTGCCCGTTTCGTCTTGACCAAATGCGGCACTTTCTTGAGCTGCTCTCTCACTTGGGTCAGCGAAAGCGACCCTCTCGACGCGCTGCTTCCACCGCGAACTTCTCTCACGAGCCGCTCCGAGATCTCTCCAAGTCGACTCGAGATCAGCGTGTTGATGTTCACGTCGCGGATCTCGTCGAAGACGTCGTCCATGTGGTTGAGCAGTAGCTTAACACGTCCGCCTGCAGGCGTGTCGTCCTCCGTTTCGGACGCGTCGTCCGTATTCACGGGCTTCTCGAAGCTGACGACGCCGTGGTTCATGCCAATCAATGCGTCCAGTAAGCCTTCGTACGTCATGGGTGTCAGCAGCATCGACAAAGGGTCTTCCATGCGATCGATGAGGATCAGACGCTCGAATTTGGACCGTGGGTACGTCGACGAAGCTGCTCGCGGCTGGAGCTCATGGGACATATCGAGCATACTCTTCACCCGTGTGGCGAATGCTCCCAGACACGTGATCTGATTGATTTTCGCTGGTTTCCCATCAAATCCGGTGTGTTTTTCGATAGCCAGGATGCTCTGGACAACACGAGTGAGCGCGTGGTGTTGGCCGTGGACGTAAAGCTCCGCGAAAACCTTGTCTTGGCACAGTGTCGCGACGTTACGATCCACAGGCAAAAGACCGAGCGATAGGTTACGCTCAGTAACGATTCCTATGAGGCCATGGCGCTCCATCTCCAGTGAACATTCGGAAGTGGCTGCTGGAAGCCACAAGATGGCACAGTGGATGGGGGTTCCAGCGATGAGAAATGGCTGGAGGGTGTGGGCGATGAGCTGGACGTTCGCTTGTGACGGCGCCACAACGAACGCCACTGTCTGATCTGGCCAGCGACTCGTTCCACTCAAGCCAACTTGTGCACGCAGCGCGTGGGCATCCATGGCGCTTGTGTCGATGGAAACGAGCCGCGAGATGTGGAGATCCGCGAAGAGCTGCTTGCCGCCGACGCCGTAAGAGAGCACTTCCAGCACGACATGGTTAGGTGCATCCACAGCTACGACGATGCTGCGTGGAGAAACCTGCGTTGGTTCATTCTGCGGCTGTGTCGCTCGCTGAAGCGCAGCGATCGCGTCGCCACGCAGCGCATCGAGCAATGCCGCGCCGTCCATTTTCCTCGTTCGATTTTGGAGCTGCTCAACAGCTGAGACGTGTGACATGCCCACACCAATATCTCCTAACACAGGTCGTCTATTCAATACCACCGGGTCGTTTTATGCATTATGATTGGCTGATACTGGACAAATGAGCATGATGATTGGGCGAAAGTTTCTTGAAGTCGAAAAGACACGTGATTGCAATCAAGCGACATGGAAGAAATGCCGGAGGAGGATCCTCCTGCGGCGAGGATGCGTCTATGGGCAGCAAGCCACACGCACGATACGTACAGGGAGATTACGCTCCTGAATCTTCGTAGATACTACCGGTGTGTTGCTTGGCTGGATGTGCAACCCACGAAGAAACGATCCGCCGACATGCGACAGCGGCGGCGAAACGTAGACGGAACGGCAGCGTCGCGCGTCGAAGACGGACCATCATCTTCCCACTCACTCCCCATGCGATATATTTATACTCGGCATTTGCGCTCTTCCCACGGCGTGTTTCCACTCAGCGATTCGCATTGAAAGCCCCACGTCTCCACCATGAGCAAGAGCGGCGTGCACGTGTTCACGGACGAGTTCCCTGACAAGGACTACACGCCGACGACGGCGTCGATCCACATGCAGACCAAGCTCTGGCCGGCGTATCTACCCGTGGACGACGACCGGCTCTTCATCTTTGAGCGCAGCAAGAACGCGCAGCTCGTGGTGTACACGGCCAAGTACGCGGACAAGAGCAAGCGTCTACTGGACGCCAAGAACCCGCTGGATATCAACTGGCAGAGCTTCGGCTGGACGGCGCAGCCCACGAGCAACGGCACGGGCATGGTCGAGCGCCGCATCGCCTGGGGGTACAACCACAAGGCTGTGGCCAATGCGATGGAGCACGCGTCGTACGGCTCGCAGTTTAATCTGACGCTCAACGCACTGCCCACGCGCCAGGCGCAGCTCTACTTCGATGCGAAGGGCCGTCTCGTGCTGGCCACCACGATCAACGGCGTGGTCTCGCGACTGTGGAAGGTGTTTGTGTGCACCAACAACACCTCGGCGTTCATCCCCAGGGTACTGTACGTGGATCTGTTCGGCTCGAGTCTCGAGAACGGCCAGGACACGTACGAACGCATCCAGATCTCCACGTGAGGGTCCACTCACATCATGCATTTTAGAATACGTATTACTTTATTGACCCTGATCTGACTCCACAATGGTCTGCGATGCGGAAAAAAATGAAATGGATTCGATTATCCGATGGAGCTCAGAGCTTTTTGTGGTCGTACTTCCACTCACTGGACGAGCGGTTTCCGCTGTTGAGGCCGTACGCGTCCGCGACCTCCGCCAGGAACGTGGTCGAGTTGTGGATGAACGTGCCGCCGAGGATGATGCGCTGGCCCGAGATCGCCAGCTTCTGGTTCAGCTCTGCGACCTTGGTGGCTTCTTCGAACGTCACACCGCCACAGATGAACACGATCACGTCGCGGACCTTCTTGATGCCTGGCGTTGTGGTGCCGTTCACGATGCCGAACTCGGAATCCAGCAAGTTGCCCTTCATGATCAGCTCCAGGTGTCGGATGAGCGGAGGCACGTGCTGCGCGTACACGTTGGGCACGCCCTGCACACCCTGGGTCATCGCACGCATGAACTTCTTGAGCCCTCGGTCGCCGTAGAGATCGCCAGCCCGCACATTTGTGCCGCCGTACTTGAGAAACATATCTACAAGCGCCACGCGCTCCTGCGAAAGCCCTGACGACAGCAGCAGATCCTTGACGACCTTGATCTGGACGGAGCTGTTGGTCTCGTAACGTAGCACGTACAAAATCGCCAGGCGCAGTTTGTTCAGCGGCTTGATCTGGGCATTCTTGAGCTTGGCCACGAGGTCTTTGAAGTGGCCGTTGTGGTCGTCCCCACAGGCTAGCTCCTGCTCGAGCTGGCTCACGTCCATGAGGTTCTCCACTTCCACGAGGCGCGCCAACTCGCCCATGAGCGTCACGTGCTTGGAGACAGCGACAGATTGCGAGCGGAACGCCGGATAGTTCTCCACAAAGCGCTGCATGTCCTCGATTGACACAATGTTCTCGTGGGTCTGGGTCTTGGCCTGGTAGTCGTCGACCATTTTCTTCACCGCCATGCCCAAGTCACCAAAGTTCGCGTGCATGTGCTTCTCAAAAAACACATCCGAGGTCGCTGACAGTACGAGCTCCGTCATATCCTTGCGCACGCCAGGGGCGTTCTTCATATCTACGCGGTTCTCGTTCAGCTCGAGCAGCTCGTGGACCATGGCCTGGTACGTCCACTGGCTCAGCAGTGGCGTCACGGGGTCGTCGCGACGGTCCAGCACGTACAGCAGCGGCATGATCTCCGGACGGCGGAAGTCGAATAGACCGTCTTGCTCCAGTTGCATGCGTGCCGACACCTCGCGCGCCAGCTTCTCCGCAATCTCCGACCCCTTCTGGTACCGGATCGTTGGCCGTTTCTTGAGCGACAACAGCACGGACAGCAAGCCATCGATGCTGCGGTTGAACACGTTCGCAGCCCTGGCAGGAAGCGCAGCAGTACCGTTGGTCACAACACCAGCGGTCGCGGCTGACGGCGCTGAGAGTCCGTGGCCCTTGACACTCAGCCCAACGGAGCCGCGCAGGTTGAAATGGAACAGCGTGTCGTTGACCGCGAGGAAGTCGGCGTAATATTCCTGGATCTGGTGGATCACCTCCTTCTCATCCGCCTCTGCGAGTCGCTCGAGCAGCTCCACAGGCAGAATATTAGTGAAGAAGATGTGGTACTGGCCGTATTTGGGGTTCTTGAGCTCTTTCTTGAGCAGCTCAATGTTAGCAGCAGTGGGGCGGATCACCACAGCGGCCTTGAGATGCAGCATCGACTCGTGCGTGGCGTCCAGCTGCTCCACGAGAAACACCTCTCGCTGTAGGATGTGCGACTGCGACATCACCATACTGATCACTGTAGTCGTGTCGGCGTCCAGCAGCAGAGCCTTCATGCCTTCGAGCTGCGGGTCATTGATGACCTTCTCCAGGTACTGGCGCACGCCCAGAATCACGTCCATTGTCGAGTAGTGACTGGATCGGTAGCAAAGAGACGGCTCTTTCGACTGCGTGAGAAGGCTCCTTACGCGTGGGCTTCTAGCGGCTTGGCGTCACGTGCGGCGGTCGCGCTTGGACGTGGCTTCGGGCTCTTCCCCGCGTTCTTCCGTTTTTAGTTTATCGCGCATCTCAGGGATGGATGGAAAACCGTACTGTACTAACTTTGTTGTATGGTTTGTCAGTATTTGATAACGAAGGTTGAACGCGATCTTCACCGTTTGATCTTTGTTCTCTGTTAAAACCGGATATCTCTGTTAAAACCGCATTTACCAACAAAACCTCGAGGGGGAGGAATACCCAAAGCTTCGGATACGTTTTTCGGCACCAAGGCGCCGGACGACGAAGAAGAACTCGACGCGCGCGCGACTCGGACGCCTGACGACGCCCAGGAAGCGATCTGCATAGACATCCGACATCATGGCTGTGGCTGTGAGCAACTCTGGTGCGTTTGTGCGGCGGCGCCGCCGAAATCAGCGCGCTAGAAGCGAAGAAACGAGCCGAACTAACGCCAGGATCGCGATGGAATGTGTGTGTTTGTTGATGTTGTTGTAGCCGCGGGCATCCTCGCGCTGCTGGAAGAAGACGACCACACTCTTAAGGTGCGTTCTATATGAAGCGACTGATGGCGCATGCGGAACAGCGACGCTAACGTCGTCATATTGGATCTTGTGTAGGCGCACGCGCTGCAGAAGTTGAACCAGGTCGTGGACGCGTACTGGGCCGAAATCGCCGACGCGATTCCTCTCATTGAGAGCCTCTCGGACGACGACCAGTTCCAGCACCGCGATCTGGCGGCCTACGTCGCCTCGAAGGTACGCACAGTGCAAGATATGAAAGGTTGTATTTGTCCATTTTCACCCGCTAATGATCTCTGTTTCTGCAGTGTTTCTTCCACCTGGAAGAGTATGGCGACGCGCTGCGCTTGGCGCTGGGCGCCGGCAAGTACTTTGACGTGAACGCCAAGTCCCAGTACACGGACACGATCATCGGTGCGTCCATATCACCATAATGGGTTCTCCTCACTTCAACCCCATACTGACATTGTGTCCCACCAATTAATTGTCATGTAGCTACCTGCATTGACGAGTACATCTTGACTCGCGCCAACGAAGATGATGAAGCTGAGAAGGCACTGGACCCACGCCTCACGGCCGTCGTCGAGCGCATGTTCGAGCGCTGCTACACGTCGGGTGAGTTCAAGCAGGCGCTAGGCATCGCCCTGGAAGCGCGCCGTCTGGATCAAGTGGAGGCCTCTATCACGCGTGCTGCGGACGTGGCCGGCATGCTGGCGTACTGCTTCGAGGTCTGCCGCACGGTCGTGGCCAACCGCGACTTCCGCCTGAAGGTGTACGAGGTGATGGTGTCGATCTACCGCGCCAAGTGC